>BQNB010059264.1:0-23818 GCA_026074375.1 Tanacetum coccineum
AATGGATCAATCGTTAACGGCAAACTCAAATACCCCACTCCAATTGTATGACTAACAAACCATCAAAAAAACAAACGTCGTTTCACAGAATTACGAAGCAAGCGACCATTATACACACACCATGCCAAAAACAAATTGACCCAGGCCGTGTGCAACGTACGGGTCTGCATGCCTCGTAAATTCAAAATTTAGAGCCTTTTTCACCTCTGGTTTCAATGAGTACGCATGCCTCCCAGATATAGAAATGTGATTGTAGTATCTCCTAGTAGTCCAAAAACAACATATAGAAATGTGTAATTAAAATCTTGAGGAATTATAGTTACATTATTAAGTTACTTTTCTCATATTTCAATCAAAATAAATTGTTAGTAAAATAAACCAAAATAAAAAATAAAAAAATAAAAACATAAAAATACAAATTTGTCACACTTTATTACCATTTCAATGAACAAAAATCAACTTGTTACCATATCTTTCAATCGTCCAGCTATGTATTTTATTGATTGAATACTTTCAATAATTTCTTAAGATAAATTAAATTTTTCACTCATTCAATATTTTAAATAATTCAAATTCATATCACACCAAAATTCAAAGTTGACTATCAATATTCAAGATTCTCAAGTTGACTATGACATAATACAATAAATATTCGAGTAAATAAACACAGTTTACACAACAAAATGACAACACTTCTAACAAAATATAGACATAATTTAAATGCCAACCAACTACAACATTATTAAGAAAAATTCAATAAGTTAATAACAAAGTTACAACAAATTTAGGTAACAAAATTCATAAATAAAACTTATAAGCAAACAAAACAATCTATTCAAACAAATTTACACAAATAAAATTTTCAATAAAATTTATACAAAAAAATTAATAACAAATTTTTTAAAGAACCATAGAGGATTCCGGCAAGGCAGCGGGTTCAACAAAAATGTCGGCAAGACTGTGCCCAAAGATTCCGGCGAGCCACAAATCCGGCGAAGATAGATTCCGACAAAACATAACAGTTATAATAAAACCAACGGCCATAATTATTCCGGCGAGTCCCACGAAATAAAACCAACTTATTCCGGCGACACCCACTTCCGGCAATATTTGCAACACCTACAAAATATATAAATCCTCAAAACATGCCAAATCATATAGATTTACTAAAATGTAAAAAATACCTCAAAAAAATTTAGCGACGGTGGGCGGGCGACGGCATCCGGCGGTGGTGGGGCAGCAGCCGATCCGGCGGTGGTGGGGCGGCGACTGGTGGTGGTGGGGCGGCAACCGCCGATGGTTTGAGAGAAACTGATTGAGTTTTGAGAGAGTGGAGTGTGATGTTGTGTGTGTTTTGAGTTTTTAGTTTTGAGATATGTGTGTTTGTGTAGTGGGTTATATAGTTTCTTTACGTACAACTGTTATTATTGCGTACAACTGTTATATGCGTTTTAACATTAATTTTTTAAGTCAATCAATCAATCATGATATGCGTATTAAAAGGTTTCCAATGAGTCAACCTAGCTCGTTCTTTCTTTTTCAGTTTTAAAGGTTTCCAATGGTTTTCATAGATGAGTCGTGCAACATTAAATTTTTAAGTTTTCAGTTTTTCAAGAATTGTGTCAAAATGTTTTATAAATAGTATAGATAGGTAAGTATATTTTTTTCTTAAAAATAATTACATATTTCTTTTGGATCGTTAACATAAAATAAACCCCATAATCAATCCTATAAAACCTACCGCACATCCCGAGTCAAATTCGACTCCCATTTTCCTCAAAACTAGTTTATTGACCCGTGAAATTCACGGGGCTTGAATTTGAAACCGTTGAATGTTTATATAAAGGGTCGATTTGTGATATTATGTGAATAAATGATATGTTAGATATATGAATAGAAGATATTAATGCTAAATTTTGATACAAATAAATTTTTGAAACACTATAAAAAAGTATTTAATTTTTGTTGGTATATAACTTTGAGAACATTTCCTTTTGAAAAAGAATAAAATAATGTAATAACAAAATAAATAAAATTTGTAACAACAAACACACAAAACATTTGATGGCATTTAATAAAATTTCGATAACAAAAATTACTTTTTATATTAACACTTATAAAATATGAGATATATGTTTCTATAATAAATTTTAATCTCAATATTAATATTAATAATGAATAAAAAATTTGTATTCACTTCTTAATGTTGTTGACTTGAAACATAAAAGATGTAAAAATATTAAATGGCAATTGAATAAAATGAAATAATATAAATATTTTACTTCACTAATCATTATCTTTCAATCCTCGAGACATGCAAGTGAATATTTGCACCCCTTGCAGTGTTTCTAATGATTTGTCTATACAACTTGGTTTGAAAATAACTTACTCTTTTATTTGCTCGGATCCAACCGCTACACCTTTGCGAAAAATTGTAAGTTTTTTTTTCTTTTTCTATTTCATCCCATTGAGTGTTAAAGTCGTTTAATCTAAAACCCTAACTTTTTAATGTTCGCTTTCATAGTATTTAATAGTTTATATTTTTTTAATCATCATAATTTAATTTCATAATTTAAGTGCTTAGAACACCTATTTTTGTACACTGGCCCCTTAGCCTCTTATTGTTGGTTTGTTTTGCATATTTTATTTATTTAGCAATAAAATTCATAGAAGGTAAGAAATAGGTTAATATAATAAAAAAATGTGTATGTAATAACAATTATAGTTATTTAATCTACATAGTGTGTTATCTGATAGGTTAAGCTTTAACTATCGTATCAATATCCTATGTAAGAGTGATATAATTATAAGTGAAAGTGTATATTGTGATAAAAATAGAGGATGACCATAAATAAAAATCAAGGGTTTTTGTTAAGTAATTCACGGGGGTTTGGCCAATTATCACATATACTTAAAAACTGGATAGAGCTCTCTCTTTGAGAAGGTTGGTGTGCCACTTGAAACCTCTCACATTTTTAAGCTTAGACCCTCTTACATTTGTAGTGATGATAGTTACAAATTTCCACCTTACTTGGGCACCTAAGCGAATACAACTAATTTTTGAAATAAGAATACATAAATTTGTTCTATTAAAATAAATTTTCAAATCTTAAATAAAATTTCGAAATGCAACATCCTCTTTTCGTTACTTGCGATTTTTTTGGAACGGCGATTTTATTAGAAACAAAAACTAGCAAGGAGCTAGATTACAAAACAATAATATAGGGGTTTTTGAGCCATTCGTTCCATCCGAACGAGGCTTTAGATCTATACTTACACCAATAAAAAGAACTAGCAATGACATTATCAATAAGCATCGACTTCGAAGGTTTTCTCTCGTCAAATAGGAGCTTGTTTCGATAGATCCAAACGTACCACCAAATGGAGTACCAAACTCCTTCGAACATCTTTTTGAGTTTGGAATCCATACGAATTGAAACAAGCCAAGACTTCCATTCTGCATATGAGTTCAAGTTTGCGTGATCCAAATTCCACCAGCTCAAAACCTTATTAGCAATGTCCCGAACCAATCCACACCTAAAGAACAAATGGTCCGTCGATTCAATAGCATTATCACAAATGGGACACGACATATCCTGAATGTCAATACCTCTACGAGAAATGTTGAACCGGGTAGGTAAAGCATCGGTCTTGATTTTCCAGGCAAGAACGTTGATTTTTATCGGGACACACTTTACCCATCTAGTTTCTTCTCCAATATTCGGAAGGCATATCTCATCGATACGTCTACGAGCAGAGGCCACCGAAAATATACCCGTACTCTCCAGATTCCAATTCCATCTGTCAGCCGAAGGCACGATAGTGACAGAACGAACCAATTCTACCAAGCTGTCGAATTGATTTTGCTCGATACCCCCTCTAGGAATTCGACGGAAGGAGCAGACCAAACTCGTGTCGCCTATCTTGGAACTAACAGTAACATCCTTTGAGGATTCAAGCGCGTATAATCTGGGAAAAATGTCTTTAAAAATGCCCCTAGTATGCCAATGATCCAACCAGAATTTGGTGGACTCCCCGTTTCCCATCTTATGAGTCAGATAATCAAAAACGTACATACCTTTTCTTTGGAGAGATCGAACTTCACTCAAAATCGAAAGCCAACATGATTTGCCAGTAGAAGTCCATTCCGAATGAATTTTACCACCCACACCGTGAATAGCCACAATAACTTTAGTCCAAAGAGAGTCTTTTTGCGAGAGAAACTTCCAAACCCACTTAATCATCAAGCCTCTATTTAACGCAAATAAGCTAGACACACCTAGCCCGCCTCGTTTTTTGTCTGTCAAAACATTGTTCCATTTAACCCAAGAAGCCTTTTTACTACCCGGATCATGGCCATTAAAGAAATGACTTCTAATAGACTCCAAGATATGAAGCACCTTTGAAGGAACTTTGAAAATAGACATGTGAAAGACTGGAATAGATCCTAAAACCGATTTCAACAAAGTTAAACGACCACCAATAGATAAAGTTTTGGATTTCCATTTGGAAAGCCGAGACTTCACTTTTTCAACTATCTCTTGCCATGCTTGAACACGTGTCATAGAACCTCCCACTCTAGTCCCAAGATAGTAGAAAGGACACTTAAGAACGAGACATCCTAACTTTGCAGCCGCTTGGATGACCTGAGCACTTTCCACATTAATCCCCATTATCTTACTTTTGTTCAAGTTAATCTTAAGGCCCGAAGCATGAAAAAAGCATTTCAAAACGTGAATCAAAGTGGAGATATTACCGTCACTCCACTCCCCTAAGAAAATAGCATCATCCGCATAGAACATATGCGAAAGACATAAAGATTGATCTAACACAATACCTTTAAACATCCCCGCGTTTACGATCCTTTGAAAAGATAAATGAAGGCTCTCCATCACGAGGATAAAGAGGAAGGGGGATAAAGGATCGCCTTGTTTCAACCCTTTATAGAATTGGAACTCATTCGTAGGACATCCATTGACAAGAATAGAACCCTTAGAAGAAGTTAGGCAACTTTGAATCCAGTTACGCCATTTACACCTGAAACCGAACTCTTTAAGAACATCATCTAAAAAATCCCATCTAATCGAATCGAAGGCCTTTTCAAAATCGACCTTAAAAATTAGAGTTTTCTTCTTCTTTTTGGTACACCACTGGAGAATCTCATTAAGAATAAACGGACCGTCTAACATTTGTCTTTCGGCGATAAATGCAGATTGCACTTCATTAACAATGTCCCCCAAAACATTAACAAGCCTGTTAGACAAAATCTTGGCAATGATCTTGTAGATACTTCCAATGAGGCTAATAGGTCTAAAGTCCTTGACCAAGTTAGCGTCCGGGACTTTTGGGATCAAAGCTATAAATGATGAGTTACAACCAGGAGGAATTTCTCCATGAATGAAGAAATGATTTACAGCCATATAAACATCGTGCTCAATAACAGGCCAAAAATGCCGATAAAAGCCAAAAGAAAACCCGTCGGGGCCCGGGGATTTGTCTGTGCCACAGCCCCAAACAGCCGTTTTAATCTCCTGTTTAGAAACTTCTCGCTCGAGGTCCTGACTTTGATCTTCAGAAATAGTTTTCGGAAATCTCATATCAATATTAGCACGCCTCTCCGAAGGTTTAGCGAATCTATCCTGAAAATGAGAAAGAAATTCTTGTTTGACATCATTAGGCTGCTCCTTCCAAACGCCATCAATCGTAATACCCCTGATGTTCATTTGATTACGTTTTTTATTCAAAATTCCGTGGAAAAAATTTGAGTTTTCATCGCCTTCGATTGACCATTTGATCTTGGCCTTTTGAGCCAAATCCATGGAATGAATATGATCAATGTTACGAAGAGCAGCCAACACCTCCATTCTTTTTTCCGCTTCTACCTCAGTACCTGTACCTTTGTCAATAACCGCATCTAACTGGTTCAACTCCTTCTTAAGATTTGCAATAGTAGAAACTGTTTCACTTTTGTTATCTTTAATCCAAATCTTGATGTGAGCTTTAAGGAATTTCAATTTACCCGCCAAGTTACGCATTCCATTAGAGTCAACAGAAGGGGCAGAATTCCAAGTTGAAGTGACGAAATCATTAAAGCCCTCGAGATGAATCCAATGGTGAAAGAATCGGAAGGGAACCGGACCATAATCATGGGCCGACTCTCGAAGAAGAATCGGTCTGTGATCGGATAAGAATCTGTCCAAAGTGATGCCGCTAATGTGAGGGAAAATATTTAGCAAATTGTTAGATACAAAAAATCTATCCAACTTGCTCATTTTGGTCGCAGACTTATGACACCAAGTGAAAGCACTACCTCCAAGATGAACTTCTTCAAGACCCGTGGAATTAATAAAAGAATTAAAAATATTCGCCCCAAGAACATTAAAATTAGTACCAAACCTGTCTGATTTGACGCGAACCTCATTGAAGTCCCCCATAATCACAACCTCTCCTTGCCACTGATTAATAACATGCGCCAAGTAGTCCCAAAGCATACGTTTATCACGCGGATCATGAGGAGCATAGACCGCAATAATCATGAGGTCAATACCGTTCAATAACCAAACACCCCTAATAATGATAAAAAAATCCGAAATAGTGAAGCTTTTTTTACAAAAAATGTTGGGATTCCAAACACACAAGATTCCACCTGAATTGCCTACCGAATTACTATGAAGATGCTCAAAAGTCGAATTACCCCAACACCGACGAACACTGAAAAGATCAATCTCCTCCATCTTTGTTTCTTGAATCGCTAGAAAATTCACCTTATTCTTCACACATAACTCCTTTGCCCAATCTTTTTTGGCCTTTTGAGCGAGGCCTTGTATATTAAGGGACAAAAAATTCATCGATCTACAATCGACGCTCCTTGAGATTCAATGATATCGGACAGATTGTTAATCACCCCATCCATGTTATAGCCCATTGTTTGGCCAACTTTCACCACTTCCTCCATAAGACACATAAATGAGCCCCCTGAACTCGGTGCCACTGATTTCTTAAAACGACCAAAACTTGCGGATTCATCTACATTTTCTTTGAGGTTGGAATTGTTAGAATCTCCATCGTCTTCGTTGAGCTTCTCCTCTTCAATGAACCACTATGAATTATTCATGAACCACTATGAAATGGAAATCTTCTATGGCCACGAACTCACGTAGACGAAGAAAAGTGAGTTAGTGGATAATAAACTCTTAAAATAAGCCAAAAACTTGGGCTTTAGAACTCAACAAGACAAAGAACAAAGGGCTTAAAATCTCCCCTTTGCACCAGGGGAGATTTAAGCTTAGCTTTAGTAGCTTATTTGACAGCTTGCTAAAAGCTGTCAAATAAGCTCTAAACAATCAAATAAGCTTAAACAGATGGAGTGTTATAGCCAAGGGGCTTGTGCACCAATTTTCAGCTTTTAAAAATAAATTTTACTTGCTTATTTTTGATAGTGAAAAAGGACTTTTGGGTTTTTAGAAACTGTGACCAAAATGTTTGGGTGAATTTGACTCACAAAGTCAAAAGGACAAAGGTCTTGTGACAGCCCTCTTTTAACACACAAATCACACACTTTTTGATGTACAAACTCAAACCACAAGTGCTTAATCAAATAAGCACTTGTGGATTACTTAAAATTTTCACAGTTTCAAAGAAGGTTTTTTATACCTTTGAAAAACAATTTTCCAACTAAAAATGTTTTAAAAACAGCTTAAAAGTAGTGCTTAAATTGACCAAGTAACCATAACCCATGCCAAAACCCTTTTTGACCCGTTTTAAAGTTATCCCAAACACCCCTTTACTTAAAAACTGTCAAACCAAAGTGGGTTTAAAATCCATTTTTAAGCTAAAACTTTGAAATCCTTTTATCTACTTCTACTTATTTTGACCTACTTAAGCTATTTTAACACTAAAAGTCCTAGCTTATTAAGAAAAATAAGCTAGTTTCTCAGCTAGCTTATTACACTAACTTGGCAGTTTTAAGTTGTAAACTAAGATTAGACAAACTTTATTCCATGAAAACTTAAGACATCTAAACAACAAGTCTAAACAAACATATTTGCACAGATTTGAACAGGAAATAAGCTAATGTTTTAAGTTAAAATTAAGCTAAAATGAAGTTTAGGAAATGAAACCTTGGATTTTGTTGTCTCAGAACCAAGGCCACTCTTTCTGAGTGAGTGGCCTAAGAAGCCTGTCCTAATGGCTCCTTAGCCTCTAAACCTGAGCTTAAAAGCTCAATAAGCTCTTGGGAGCTTATCACTCCAAATAGCTTCCAAAATGAATCTCATGAACAATTATGAATTAAATTCAAATGAAAACAGTATTTTAAGAGCTTAGAACAAGTTTTAAGCTGAATTAGAGCTTATTAACAAGAATAAGTTCTAATGAGCTTATTGAGAGGTTATTGAGTAAAAAGAGCTTAATTTTTCATTAAAACTGAGAATTACAAATGAATAAGAGAAGTTAACTTAAAAATACTTTAAACTCCTTTTAAGACTACACTAAAACGACATAAAAGCTAACTAACTGCCCCAATGGCTTTACAAAGCTATTTATAGGAAAACGACTAGGGTCTTGCTCTCTCCTCTTTTTCTTCACTTATGTTTCTTTGAACACACATAAAAGGGGTGTGTTTGTTGTGAGAGTGGTTCACAGCCTCTAATCTTGGCCCTTTAATCCTTTAAAAATCATCTTGGTCGTCGAATTAAACCTTGGGGGGTGTGGGATTGCCAACTTGGCACATTTGTAGCTGGGAAAGTTAGTGGAGGGGGGGGAAGGTGTTTATCCATGGGGGAATTTGGTTGCAGGGTAAAAGAGGGATAGTTAACCCGTGACTTGGTTTTGGGGGGAAAAAGAGGCGGGAAAAGTTGTAATACTTTGTACTCATACGACCTATAATTAATTAGGTTGCATTCAAATTGCCGAGACGATTCACTCACTTGATTTAGATAATCAATCATTCACTTACGGTGAGTTCATAGCCCCGCTTTTACACAATTATATTGTTTTAAACATAGGGGTGAGACACTCATGCATTGTTTTACATTTGCAAGTACTCTTTTAAACATATTACGAGTTGGCTAAGTAGCTAAAACCCCTATTGCCCACTTTCATGAACCAAAAACACAAAAAAAACACTGTTCAAATGCTTAGATAGCGAGCGCGAATATTATGAATAGATCTATTTGGGATTGACATCCCCGTTCGGGTGAGTAGCGCTCATCGGTTTCGACAGTAACTGGACACAAATGAAGTATACCTGTCAGGAACAACTTGGGTTGCGGGTTTGAACATCTCACATGGCACATTTAGTGCATTAAATTGCATACATATAGTCGAGCCTTCGGTGTCATGACTTAGTGACACGTAATTACTTATAAGATAAATGTATGTGTTACATGTCTTACAATGGAAATCTTGTGGTCCTATTTTATACATTTACTAAACCTGTGAATTCACCAACTTTATGTTGACGTTTTAAAGCCATGTCTTTTCTCAGGTCAGTAAGGTACGAGAAACCAGGCTTACATTGGTGGTCTCATTTTGGGAGTCATTACTAAAAAAGATTTGGATAGCATTACATTTTGCGGAATATTGTTATGTCTTTAAAATCTTTACTTTCATGGTATTGAATTATTTAAGCTTCGGCCTATTGTAAAAACAAGTCTATTTAATCAAATGTACAATTTTAAACGACTCATATAGAGGTCGCTTCTCATAATCTAGTGTTATTGATCTATGAAGTAACACTCTGTCAACCCATATTCCACAAACCAATGCGACCCATTTTCGGGGGTGTTACAGATGAACACTGAAAGATCAATTCCTCCATCTTTGTTTCTAGAATCGCTTAGAAAATTCAAACTTATTCTTCACAAATAATCCTTTGCCCAATTTTTTTGGCCTTTTGAGCGAGAGGCCTTGTATATTAAGGGACAAAAAATTCAAGCGATTCTACATCGCGCTCCTTGAGTTTCATGATATCGGACAGATTGTTAATCACCCCTCCATGTTAGCCAGTGTTTGGCCAACTCTCACCACTTCCTCATAAGACCATAAATGAGCCCCCTTGAACTCGGTGCACTGGATTTCTAAAAAAGACGAAAAACTTGCGGATCATATCCATTTTCTTTGAGGTTGGAATTGTTAGAATCTCCGATCGTCTTCGTTGCTTCTCCTCTTCAAAGTCATTACAGACTTCTTATTCCCCTGTATCATCATCTGTCTATTAGTGTAAACCCCGGTGGGAATTTGGGGACTAGACTTTGTACCACTCTCCTTAAGTTTTTGATCCTTTGTCTTTTTGGTTAAGCAAAGGGTATAGCCAAACGGGATCCACAGATGTGTCATTTTTTGATACCACCTTCATTTTCAAACAACCGTATCTGGAACTTAGAACGACGTTGCTACAAATCATTCTCAAATTCAAGGTTCTTCATTCCTTCTTCTAATGAATCGTCATCAGCTAATTCCTCTCACTCGGTCCTCCACCAGGTACAGGGACCAACCAGTGACCTCCTTAGCACGAATCCAATACACTTTTCCACGAAAAATGTTCTTGGAAGTTTTACATAAATATTTGAGATTGACTTAGAGAACAAACATAATCATTCGAGTGTGAAAACAATTCCATCAGGAGTCTTTAGTGTCGGATTAAGTTCACCACTTGGTTGTACAATTCTTTTGAAAGTGTTCAAATTTATAGTTTTAATGGCACACCTTCAATTTCTCCCCACACAATGCGACCATCAGATTGATATCGAAAGGAAGCTTGGCATATTTCTGAGAACCAAGAGTAACTCCCCACATTTATCGCGGAATGGACTCTTTCGATTTCACAGAGGAAAATTCTAGAGAAACCCACAATTCCCCTAAGTAACTTACATTCAAGCGTCCACGAACCTTCGTTCATATGAGCGTTCTTGAGATTGGTAAGGGACGCAATTCTTTTTTAATCTTACCCATTAAGGATGAAGATAAGTCTTTCCGGGAGGCACAATCTTCGCTCAAGAACCAAGAACAATGACAGGGGAGTCATGATCAACCGACTTATGATTTTTTACCGCATTAACATATGAATTAGAACTCCCAGATTCCCCACTATTAGGACGAGACGAATTAGCAACCTTCTTATGATCTGCCCCTTGACCCTTGTTCAAAGTAGCTCTTTGAAATCTTGCCTTATTAGCGTGAAGCTTGAATTGACCCACCCAAATTGTGCATAAATTGTTCACCAAGCGATCAACTTAAACCAGTTGATAAAACGAACAAAACCAAAATGTTTACCTTCTTTCGTCCTTTTCCGAGGGATAAACGAATCAACAACATGTCCGTATTGTTTACATGATTGAAATAGCTCTTTTGCAGAAAAATTTTCCGGAAAATTTGTAACATAAATGGAGATAGAAATACGATTAACGTCGTCCTCTTTGGATCTACGACTCCCCATTAGAATCTTTGGATTGAAGGGAGATCAAGATAAAAAAGAGATTGAAAAGAAAAACAGATCAGGGTTTCAATGACAGCGAGATTAAACGGAAACGGAAACGGAGTCTAATTGATTTAAAGAGGAGAATAACAAATCTAAATTACAAAAACCCAAGATGAGAAACCCGTCTAACACGCTCGATATGAGATTAATCAATCAATGATTAATCCCAATTTCAGGGGTTATAACAGGATTCAAACAAAAGGGAAGAAGGAATTTAGATTGTTAATTTGTGGAGTTTGAAAGTCATCTTTGTTAGAAGATGTTCATCAATTAGGGTTTTTGAATTGAGGGTTTGTTTGAAATTAGGGTTTTTGAATGAATCTCAATCGATAAACTTTTGGCATTTGAGTCTTCTAACCTGTTGATTTGATATAATATATCCAAACATATTTGCAACTTAAATACCGATCAAACATTGTTTACACTTTAGCAAAAAAGTAGTAGGTAGTATTTCTTAAGAATGATATGTATAACGTATTTCGTAAAGATAGGAACTTTTTAACTCGAAGTTTGGGTTAATGTATTGGTTTCTACTTCAAGCATAGTCGGCTGGTAAAATGGGTTTGAAGCCAAACAACACTTGTTATTCAAACATTATTTTTTTATCAAATATATTCACCTTTTATACAATTTGTTAATTACTATAGAAAGATACGAAACAGCAACATATTATAAGTCAATACAAAGGAAAGATACGAAACAGCAACATATTATAAGTCAATACAAATAGCACTTCACTAAAACTAAGAGCATCTATTATGATATTTCAAGAATAAGTTTAAAAATTTGTGTATCATAGTGAGGAACCATTTCATGCTTAAGTGGCATGAAAAATGTCTAAGATTTTGGAGAAGTCCAAGAATTTATATATATCATAATAATATTTAATTTATGTTGGAACAATTTATAAATCTCAAAAGCTTTATCAATGGTGAGAATAAGTTATACTGTGAAATTCTTTATAAATTAATAACATTATAAGATGTGACAAATTTATAAACCTTTTAAAAGGTCCATCATACGCAATGTGGTTGATGACATGATTCTACCAAAAGGTCCAATATATATTAGTCATAAAGTGTCTTGTTGCGAGAGTAATAAAATGTTTAGATAGTCTTCGTATTGTATCTTTTATGTTTCTTTAGTTGGGTTCCTTAGTGGCTACGTTTAGTTAGGGGAAAACACCTTTGTTTTTCACAAAATGTTTTGTAGAAAACAAGGAAAACAGAGATCGCGTTTAAAAGTTGCTTTTCTCGCAACTTAATTTCTCAAAACAAAATCCACCTATTTTCTAATTATACAAAACATAGAAAACAATTTTATTTGTTTTCCTCCCGTTTTTTGCTTTTATGACACCCGGATCTATTTCTCCCTTATTTACCTCGTTTTATACTTTTTTCGTAGTCTTTAGTTCGTTTTTTTGCAAGTTTCTTGTGTTTATGTGTACCGCTGTTGCAGAAGATTTTTACTTTTTCTTTCCGTTTTTTATTTAGATTTGCCAGTTTTTTTTACTTATTCGTGCTTTTTTTACGTTTTTCAGCGATTTTTTTTTTTTTTTCTATGTTTTGTATATTTTTTTACGTTTAAATGTTTTTTAAGTTTTAGTAGTTTTGGATAATGTTGTTTTTACGATTTGACATTCGTTTTGGATCGATTCTTCCTACGTGTTTTCGTCCGCTTTTCTTATGTTTTCAGCTAGCTTATTTTATATTTTCGTTCAGTTTTTTTACGATTTTGACTAATTTTTTGACGATTTCGAAGTTTTACTGTGTTTTGTCAGTTTTTACGTTTTCGTCCTGTTTTTCTCAGTTTTCGACCATTTTCACTTTATGTTTTACTTTGTTTTGTACCTTTGCGTCTGTTTTTCTTTGTTTTTGTCGGCTTTTTACGATTGTGTCCTATTTTTTACGTTTCGTCTGCTTTCTTTTTTACGTTTGTTTGTCCCCTTTTACTCAAGGTTTATTCGTCTATTCGACAGTAAGAAAACGGAAGTAAATAGCACGAAAACCGTAAGAAAAAGATCATTGAAATGTTAGAAAATCGAACGGAAACATCGTTAATCAAAAAACGGACGATCAATCCCGATAAAATGTAGAGGGAATCTGTTGTAAAAAACGGAGTAAACGTAAAAAACGACTACGAAACGTAAAAAACTCAGAACGAGAAATGTTAAAAAACGACTCTCGAAAACGTAGGAAAAACATTAACAAAGCCGGCGACGATATACGTAAAAAACGTGTATTAAAACCAGACGGAATCGTAAAACAAACAGACTCAAAGAACGTAATAAAACGTGACGAAAACATAAACAACGAGACGAAAATGTAAAAATAAAAAAACTTATAAAAATGGAAAAATATACGAGTCATCGTGCTGCGCAACGTGCTCTAGGGTGATGTTAAAATAGATATGGTCATGTGTGGATGTGTTTAGAGACGAAATTATTGTTTTTATGTTGAATCGTAGTATTGTGAAGATTTTTTTCATGTTGATTGATGTTAAAGTTTACTTTTTTAATTCATTACTTTCTCGTATTAGACTTTTTTAGTTGTTTTATAATTTATTTGGTTAGTTTATAATATTTGTTTTTGTGTTTCGAATACGCCTTTATAATATTACAAAAGTAAATAAAGAATTGAGATAAAAACAACACTTGAACATGTATTCTAGTTTTGCAAAATGGAAAACACAAACACATGTTTCTCTAACTAAACGCGTTTTCCAAATTTTTAATTGTTTTGTGGAGATGAAAACCTCTTTTTTTTTCTTACAAAACTGGAAATAGAAAATAATTGAAAATGTTTTTCAACTAAACGCAACCTATTTGTTTATGGTGTTTTAACATATGCGAAGGGTATTTAGTTTGTATTTGTTGGCTTGTGGGGTTTTTAATAAAATGGGTTTGAAGCCAAACAACACTTGTTATTCAAACGCTATTGAATCATATGTATTCACCTTGTATACATTTGCTTTTATGGAAATATACAAAACATCAACATATTATTAGTTATGATAAAAAGTCTCACATTTTGTGTCGTTATAATGTATTTAGGAATGCAAACTTTCAGTAAGTGACTTTACAAGATTCCATGGTGCTTAAACAATTTCATTACTTGTCTTTTTAGAAGTAACTTATTGATGTTAGCTATGAAAACGACAACGCGTCTTCAAAAGAAAATTGGAAGCAAATGTGCTTTGAAATATATAAAGTTTGATAAAGTTGAGAATCCATCTGTGTTTTCGATCGTGGGGATATAAAGAAAGCAAAAAGGATGCATTAAAAAGAAAAGAAGACAAAGAATCAATTAATTATTTTATTTTTATTTTTTTAACATAGAATCAATTAATTTTCAAAGAGTTTGAATTTGATCAACAAAAAGACATCATTAATTGCATATCAACTCTATCATCCAGATGTTCAAAGCTAACACTGTGTAGACTTATTTTTAAAAATAAAATATACCATCCCTTTGACATATATAGCATACATTTTATTTACCTTAAATTATACTGTATCTTATAAAAATCCAACATTGTAACTTTCTATAGGTGGATGTGCTTAAGCAACATGCTAGTCTTAATATTTCTCATCTCAATTTGATACTATACTAAAAATTTATCAAGAGCATTTAACTTATAACTTATAAATATATCAAACGATTTGTGTCTTAATGGTACCATATGTTATGTGAAAAAACTCTTTAACCTGAACTATTTGTCCAAGTCCATCTAAAACGTTGTAGATACTTTACCAATCAAACCAGATAATAACTTTGTCGGATTTCTAAACAAAAATAGGCAACCTTGTACAACTGCTAGTCATAATATCATCACTGCTCGTATAACATACCTTCAATGAGAAATTAATTTTACTTGGTTATTGATAAATGATAATCTTTCCAAGGTTTGGTGACTCTTGGTCATATTTATAAACTTTTTGTTCTATGAAAAACAATTTTTCTATGGCTAAAGTGGGGTGGTTCTAAACAATTTACTTATTGTTGATATAGTATACTTGAATGTTAAGTATAATTTCTTATATTGAAACTTAATAAATATATTCATGTTTCTCATGTGGATTTATAGTTGACTATCGAATGTAAAAACTAGTTGAAAAAATATGTAACTTTGTATTTAAATATTGTGAAACTAACTTTATGTATTCTGCTTCACCCAACGATTTATGTTTCACTCAAAATGAACAATCTTATTCTTATGTTTCATTAATGATGATTGATGAATAACAACCTTATAAGCCCAAAAGAAGTGGTCCAAATGAGACTATTTTTGCATTGAGTGATGCTAGAACCACAAAAAACTTACAAAAAGTTTTTCACACAATGATGTGTCAAGTAAACTATTGGGTGTATTTAAAAGAGAAATTAAGAAACAAGAGTTAACACAAATCCACAATGTTTTTATGACAAGGTCATTTTGTAAATTTGTTTTGAATAAATCTCTTTAGTGATTCAGCATTTTCCTTTTGGCATTTTAGCAAAATTAAACAATGGTTAAGTAGACGTGTCCTCCGCTGAAGAGGAACTAACGTGTTATTTTTTTGTTTACACTAATCCACGGGTTTGAAACCACCTGAACGCCCCCGACACACAGACTCAAACCAGGTAAAGCACTCCCTTTTCAGGAGGTTGGTGTGGCCACTTCAAGGTTGTTTGCACCTAGCAGGAATTGAACTTGAGACTCACCACTTTTTTTTACATTGCCTAAAAAAAACAAATGGGCCGGCCCAAGTTGGGAGCCCAACTACCAGCCCATTTTGATACGACGTCGTATCAAATGAGCTTTGATTATAAGTATAATTTGTTGAAAGTGTGTAAAAATATGTCAAAGGAAATGGGTCATATAGGTGGAAGGAGTTATATATATGATTTGAAAGTGGTCAAAAGCATATCAAATTATTATCGCCTCATCAATCGCTTTATTATAGTTATAAAGTGTTACCAAACGGGTTGACTTGTCACGTATCAATGTGTTTGTAACTTTGTATGTCACCTCTAAAAACCGACGTACCTAAGCAGGATCTGAACTCACAATCATTTGATTGGTGGGCTTCTCACACGTCATGACGCACAACTTGAAGGAAGCCCAAGGAGACCATTCAGCAAGTTCCCAAGAAAGTGTTCATCCAAAGGGGACATAGGCTTTAAGGAGCAAAAAAATACACGTCCGAACGAACAACAGACACTAATCGTTAGGAAAAGCCCAGATAGACCGATCAATAAGTCTCAAATATAGAGTCCGTCGAGAGGGGAAATATTTTCAAAGTATCACTGGAATCCCAAGAAAAAGTTCAAAGTTCTCGCTGAAGAAAGCTTAAGGATATCCAGTACTCAACAAGGCTCCTAAAAAAGTGTTCATCTGAACGTGCAATAAGAGCGCAAGGAGTGGTTGTTATATCCTGGACATGATTTGTGTGAGTGCTGCTATATTCGTGAGTGTAGTCCCAGGTGCTGCAAGCATACAATCAAATAAAAGTGGTAACTTCAAGCATGGATTAACACGTGGGTGAAGATTCCTTTGTTCTTCGATGTGTAGCTGATACTTAACAAACCACACGTAATCTGAACAGGAAACAAAGTTATTCTCTAAACGTAGAAGAAATAACACGAACTATATAAGAAAGAACATTTCATACAAATCTTAAAGTTACAATTGATACAAGCTCTAATGAAGCACATGAATGCTACACTATCAATGAAAACAATAAGAAAGATTCACTCAACTTCTTGATACTACAAGGAGGGACCCAGTGGAAATAAGCATAAGCAACGAAGGATTAATTTAATAGCTCATGGAATGTTTTTCCTTTAATAACATCTACTTAACACGGATGTTTTCACGAAGGGACGTTGAAATGAAACAGCCATGAGATGACAAAGGCAAAAACCATACAAGCTAGCAAGAAGTTAAGAAACCGATGTCCTTGCCAGAAGTTTCGCGTGTCTGATGTGGTGGTCGTGATCCCACCAGGCACAGTAGCTACTGACATGGCATCATTAGCTTCGTTCCATTGTTCCATCAGTTCAGCCTCGTTGGCACCAGCAACATTTTGAGCAATTGATCCACATATCTCACATGTTCTGGTGTTTAAGTTGTAAGTCAAGTTAGTACATCATACAATTAAAATAACACACTATATTTGAAAGTCAAAATAGGATTAGATTTGGATTTATCTATTTGAATCCTAGCTCAAGTAGAACTATATTTGGATATGAGCCATTATGGGCATTTATCTTTTCGGTAACTTATGGAGTTTCTGAAGCTTATAAACCATCCTTCTTGCATAATGCAAACAGAATATACACTTGGCAAGAATAAGCAATTTGGATCATGGTTTGTCTAATTAACAAAAACTTCTAGTGAAATACAAGCTAAAACAAGATGAAGTTAAAGTACAAGATGACCAAGCACATGATAACAATTATTTCTTGTGTAAGGTGTGCTAATATGCATAACTTAAAAGTTAACCAAGATTTTGACAAAATTCATAAGAAGCAACTCCAAAGATGTAGACGACTAGATGTCTTTTTTTGGACAGAATTTATAAGATGTGCTAATATGTATAACTTAGAAGTTATTGAAGACGTGTAAAGAATCTAATCTGCTCACTGTTTGCACTTCAACCAAATTTACTTCATTTCAACAAAAACACAGTGACAGGTACATAAAGCAAGAAAAAAAGGAAAAAGAAAAAGTTCTGTTCTAAACAATAAAAAATGAAGAAAAGAAAAGCACTTGCTAGTTGTGTCATTAGAAACAAATATACTGAGTACAATTCATAGATGATTGATTTTAATATGAAACAAGTGCTATATAGCACCTGATGCAAAGATATTGTGTAAAAACTTTCCAGATTTCCTTAAAAAAATGAAACCAACTATCAAACGATCGGTTGAGGTCACTTTGTCCATGAAACCGGGATGCCAACACTAGGAAAGATGTTGTCTTTAAGGATAAATACAAGAATAATATGCCATATTATATGAACAAGTGCAATATGAAAGAGTCTTTAAGCTTTTAAAAGCTAGTGCTTATGTTGATTTGCGTCAAAAGCCCACTTGATGTAACAAAAGAGAAAGGAAGAAAGCAAATTCCAACACGATTAAAGACGAATAAACCAATTCAAAGTTTTTCATACTAAAATCACACATAGGATTACTGGTTACCGACTGTTCTTTTGGCAATAAGAATCTTATCATTTCATATAACCAGCTTTTTTCTACTTTAATTCCTCAATTATTCCATCTTTTCGTTCTCTAAAGTGTTGACCCCCCATCTGTAGTATTCACTCCACATTTTAAACATTTTTCACCACGATATGTCACTATTGCTTCTTACATTGCACCTGGGTTCTCTTTTTGGCTACATACTATTTACAATTACCAACATACACCTCCTAATCACCTTAACAATTAAAATCAAAAACACGGTTGTTAGAGGTAAATTATTGTTTTATTGATACAAAACAGTCAACTAAATACAACAATCAAGAACCTCAAAATGACTAACAATGCAACTATAATCCACCAAAGATAACACAATCTCCAATTAAGAACAAAACCCAATTCAATTAAAACCATGTGAATCTCAATTAGCTAATAAAAATTGAATCTTAAAACAGATTTCAGTACTTTAACCCTTGTAACATAACTTTTAAACATCAAAGACAAAAACAAGCAAATGGGTATGTTAATAAACTGATAAAAATCAAATCTTGACACGATCTCTAGTAACTTTAACCCTTCAAACCTAAGACTTCATCATATAAGACGCAAGTATGCAAATGGGTTCATAAAAATTGAACCATGCCACCATTATTAGTACTTTTTTTTGGTAACCATAGTTTCCGACTTTTTAGCCGACTAATCAGCATTTTTATCAACAAGTTCAAATCATAAAAGGTAGAAATAAGCAAATGGGTATGCAAATAAACAGATAAAAATATAATCTTGTCAGATTAACAGTACTTTTTTTGTTGATTAACATGCTTTTTTAGCAACAAATTTTAATCATAAATGCATAAATAAGCAAATAGGTATGCAAATAAATAAAATCTTATTATATTAGTAGTAAAATAGATACTTACTTATTGCCTTTAATTTTGAACCAAGCTTCAGCACAATGTTTATGAGCAGCAGCTAAATCATCTTTACAAGAACAACCCAACTCAATAGGAATCCCATTTTCACCTTCATTCTCTTCATGACTTAAATCAAGACTTAAATGACATATCCTACAATCTCTTGTTTCATCTTTTGACAACAAATGTACCACCTTATTATCATTACCTTCATCATGGGTCCCACTTTCTAGATCCACAACCGAATATTCCGACACAGATGAATCCCTCCCCTTTTCCGACACACCCACAATCTCGGTGCTGGTGTCTTCACTCGCGTCTGAAGTGCGTGAACTACACTCTCCAGCTTCCAAATCTTGGTGGGCTAGTTGTAAAGTTGGCATCTTTTTTGGGTGGGTGATGAAATAGTGAAGATGAGACCATGGAGATATGGGTCTACTTTTTTATTTGTTGTTGGTGTGTTAATGATGATGATGAAAATGAAAAACAGGAGTAGAAGCCATGGTGGGTTGGGTTGGGAAGAGAAAAAGCTTGAAAAAACTGATGAATCTATGGTATGTATTTAATAGTACTAGCTCAGCACAGGATTTGAGAGAGGGAATTAAAGATTTTTATTTTTTTTACTTGGGATTTTTCATTTTTTTTTTAGTAAATTGCAAAAGGTTTTGCCAAATTGCATATTTCGTCCTAAATAGTTTGAAATTGCATAGATAGTCCTTAAGGTTTTGCTAAATTGCATGTTTCGTCCCTAAGGCTTTTGCCAAATTGCATGTTTCATCCCTAAGGTTTTGCCAAATTGCATACTCAGGGACGATTTTTTGCAAAATAGTTTGATTTTAGGACTATCTATGCACTTTCAAACTATTTGAAACGAAACATGCAATTTGATAAAACCTTAGGACTATTTTTGCAATTTACTCTTTTTTTTTTCTTTTTATAGTTTGAGATCCACTAGAGTACTAGACCTAGATTGATTCCCTCTTTTTCCAAAATATTTAACGAGGCCTAGTAGTTACTTGCGGCGATTTACATTTTTTTCTGACACTTCGGCTTTTTCTTTGACGATTTACGAACGATTTTTCAGACACATTAATGCGACTCGCATTTATTTTTTCCTTACAACAAAATTAAAATTCATTAATAATAAAAATTATATATATAAATATTTAAATATAATTAAAATATTACAATAATAATTAAAAACAAACCCTAATAGTAGTTATGAAAAGGTGGATTTGATTGAGATATATGAGAATAAAGGTATAAGAGTCAAAGTGATACATTATGTTTGTTATGAGGTAATGATTATTTCAAACCTATAACACTTATCAAATATGATAGAATGGTATATGAGTGTCTATGAGTTTATTATATATTCTATTAATTTTTCTCTTTAAAACAAATAATTATTTATTTTAATTTTTTCTTTCGCATACACACAAATTACAATTTTAATTTAAAAATAGTCTCACTACTATATAATCTTTCACTTTAAAAATTTATTTATTATTTTTCAAATAAACTCACTAATATTTAATACACATGCTTAAAAAAACAAATCAAACACAATTAATGAAACAATCAATACCGAATCACATACATTCTTTATATCAACGCCATACATATAGTGATTCCACGTAACAAACCAAACGCACCCTAAGTCATAGTATTCATTAGTTTCTTCCTTCATCTCCATTAAGTGTCGTCGATTCGTGAAATTATAAAAGATTAAGTCTTTGTCCCGTTTATTTTTTAATTTTAATTCAAGAGTTTTATGTTTTATTACAAGTTCATGTCTTTTCAAATTCGCTGCCTTCTGACTCGCCTTTTGTTGGATATCCAATTTTCGATTCTTCAACTGTATATAGGATTCTTGTTGTTCCTTTTTTTCCCCAACTAGTCGACTTGAGGCTCTTCAATTTATTAGTTACCAAGTCAACAACACCTCCTCCTGCAACTATGAAGATTCCGAACGAGAGGGAGATGATGCTCTCTTCCTAGCTCGGTCCCGACTCATTGGTCGCACTTCCCGAACCTCTTCCCCATAACCATCCACTTCCTCGTTCAAATTCAAACCACCATGCGATGAGCCTGAGGTGGTTTCAGAAGTCTTAGCTTTTTTGCTACCCTTATTTTGTTTCGATTAAAATAAAGGCATCTCAACTTCTTTCTAAGTAGAATGATCCTTCAAAATTTTCCAACACGGCTCCAATATAAAGTCATGATCGTACTCAGCTGCATATTTCGCACGCGCTTTTTGATACACAGTGAGGTCACGTGACCCGCTCTCATTCCTCTGTCGAACATTATCGAAAACAACACAAAATGCACCAATTCTAGGACGAACCTAATTTTTCCATTTGCTGACGATGGTATCGTATCCTCATATTGTGTCCCCGTTTCTTTCTCAAAGTAATCAATAACTGCTGACCAAAAGCCCCTGATCTTCATAGCGCTTCCTCTGACGTTGTTTTCCGACACGTCGCACCACGCTTTACACAACGCTACTCATTCCTCTATTTTTTGACGATTCCTTGTTTTCAGTCGTTACACTCTTTTCACGACATTTTGAAACCTTTTTAGCTTTGACGGAAGCCACCTCTTCGACCAAAGAGTCGTCTTCAACGTGAGTTGAACCGTAACCCATAAAATAATCTTGACGCGTATAAAGATCTTGACACCGCCTGAACCTTGACCCGCATAATAATATTGCGTATTAAATATTTTTCCATATCCATATCAAGATTGATACGGTTAAGTGAAGAACCCCCCTGATTTGGTTGCGGAGAAGGAGATGGTGAGTCAAAAGACAGCCGATACATTGTATTTGGTTATTGGTAAAAAGATTGTTGGTGGTTATACGGAGGAGTGAGTGGATAATTTTGGTAATAAGGTTGTTTTTGCTGTTGTGGTGATTGATAAATGAAACTTGCTTTTGAAACCTTCTTAGCTTTGACGGGAGCCCAACCGTGAGCTGAACCGCAACCCATAAAATAATTTTGACCCGTATAAAGATCTTTACACTGCTTGAACATTGACTCGAACCTTGACCCGCATAATAATCTTGTGTATTAAATATTTCTCCATATCCATATCAAGATTGATACGGTTAAGCGGAGAATACGCCTGATTTGGTTGTTGAGACGGAGATGGTTAGTCGAAAGACGGACGATACATTGTATTTGATTTTTGGTAAAAAGATTATTGGTGGTCATACAAAGGAGTGAATGGATGATTTTGGTAATAAGGTTGTTTTTTTTGTTGTGGTGTTGATAAATGAAACTTACGGGTCGAAAGCGAATGGGTGGTGAGACACCGAATAATTGGAAATTTAGATCATGTATTAAACGTGGAACGCTTTCTTGACGACGGGATTTTAGGATTTTGGTTTTAGTTGTTTTGTTATACATTGTAAATAAAGATGAGAAGTATATAGAAAAGTAGTTTGAATTTTTGTACAAAATGGTGAAATGAATGGGGTATTTATAGGGTAAGGGTTTAAAATTTAAAAGTTTGAAAATGTTTTTTTTCATTAAAACGTGACGGTAAAGTTTTTTGTTTTTAGTGTGCATTTTGGTCGGTCGTATATCCACTCACAATGGGCCCGACCGACATGCGATCGACTTCGGTATCGGTCAACCTACAATGGGGACCGACCGTTGCGGACAACCTTAGATATTATCTCCATTTTAAATTTATAGTTCACGTTTCTTTTTTGTTATGTTTCAATCTAATTGTCTATTACTTAAAATAGATAGGAAAATTTGAACAACTTTACCGTATTATCCTTGATTAAATTAATATTACAAACTTGAAAGAAGACATTAATTAATTAGTTAAGTGTAAAACTGTCATTCCGCAAAAAGTAAGAGAGAGAGAGAGAGAGAGATCACTAATAATTATGTAATTCTTAAACCGTGTGTTTTTAGCGAGGGATAATAATTTTGCGACAGGGAGAGTGTTTTTTGTGTAAATGAGTCGAGCATTTTTCAAGTATGAAGAACCCGAACTTTTTAGAGATGATCCTATCTCGCTCCGCGTCCATCCGGCAATCCAAGAACATCTAAAAGTCAACTTTCTTCAAACCCATCCGCCACATCTGGTTCACTAAAAGACCAGTCTACGAACTTGATGCAACAATAAATAGCTTTAGACCGGGTGGTGATAAGTGCTTAATTACACATATCTTTTTCCTCTAAAAACGAGCTTAAATGACCAAAAACAGACAAAAACTGCCAAAT
>BQNB010059265.1:12091-27580 GCA_026074375.1 Tanacetum coccineum
TCTGTAGTAGAAGTAGCCACAATGGTCTGCTTTTTGCATTGCCAAGAAATGAGTCTCCTGCCAAGAAATTGACAACCTCCTGTTGTGGATTTCCTGTCAAGATTTGCTCCAGCATAGTCACTATCTGAGTAGGATTCCAGGTCAAATGAGGACACTCTAGGATACCAAAGACCCAGTTTGGGTTTGCCCTTTAGATACCTAAAAATTCTCTTGACAGCACTTAGATGGGAGGACTTTGGAGTGACCTGAAACCTAGAACAAGCACAGACTGCAAACATAATATCAGGCCTAGAAGCAGTCAAGTACATTAAAGAACCAATCATGGACCTGTAAAGATGGACATCCACATCACTAGCTTCCTCATCCTTGACTATAAAGATACCATCTGCTTTCTGTTTGACTTGTAATCCAAGAAAGAAAGTGAGCTCTCCCATAGAACTCATCTGAAATCTACTCTTCATCAATGCCTCAAATTCATCACACCAAGATTTCTTTGTAGACCCAAAGATGATATCATCCACATAAACTTGAACTAGTATGATATCATTTTTTGTCTTTCTTTATGAAAATAGTTTTGTCAATGGTTCCTCTTCTATATCCATTTTTCAAGAAGAAAGTAGATAAAGTAGCATACCAGGCTCTAGGAGCTTGATGTAACCCATAGAGAGCTTTCACCACTTTGTAGACCTTCTGGGGATATTTAGGATCTAGAAAACCTGGTGGTTGAGACACATAGACCTCCTCATCAATTTTGCCATAAAAGAAGACACTTTTCACATCCATTTGATAGACTATGAAGCCCATGTAAGAGGCAAAGGCTAAAAAGATCCTAATGGCTTCAATCCTTGCCATAGGAGCAAAAACCTCATCATAATCTATCCCTTCATCTTGCCTATGTCCGTGAGCAACTAACCTTGCTTTATTTCTAACAACAATTCCTCTTTCATCCTTCTTATTTCTATAGACCAATTTTGTTTCAATAGCCTTCTTCCCATAAGGCAAATCTACAAGAATCCAAACTTTCTGAATCTTGAACTGCTGCAATTCTTCTTGCATAGCATCAACCCAACTTTCATCTTTAAGTGCTTCTGAAATCTTCTTGGGTTCATTTTGAGACAAGAAACAAGAAAATAAACAATGCTGGAAGTCCTTATGATTATTTCTCCTTTAGTTTTGAACATAACTTACAAAAGCACGGGCTCCAGAACTTTTAGTCACTTTACTTCTTGTTTGAACTGCTGATTTTGGATCTACAAGTATTAAAGTTGAAGGGTGAATAGAATAAATCCTTGATGTGGGAATAGGACTAACATTCACAACAGATTCTAAATTTGTGAAATTAGCCACTGCACCCTCATCATCATAAGATGAATTAGTAAAAATACCATCAGTAGGATTTTGGTAAATGTCCTTAAGTGGAGGTATTTTTGAATCATCTTGTTCAGGATTAGTTGGATCAGAAAGATATAATCCCTCATGAGGACTGGCAGTACTAACTGGTATGCTAACAGTATTAACTAGGTTAGTACTGCTAGCTTTAGCTGGTGTGCTAACAGTAACTAAAAAATGTTTAGTTACATGCTAGTCCTTAGTCAGCTCTTACTTGTATAACCAAGTTACTCAGTTCTTGAGCAAACCTCCTTCCTGAGAGCTCAGCTCTCATTAGCCTCCTTTTCTTGTCCTCTTAATCCTTTTCAAGTTCATCCATAAAGACTTGTTCTCCTCTTGTTAACCTTCTCTTTTTTCATCTGTCTTTAAATCATAGTGGATTATTGAAGAATAAGAAGGCCATATTGGCAGTACAGAAAGCAGTTGAGCAGATTCATCCTCTTTTTCAGAATCCCCTGCATCAATAATGTCTTCTGTACTCCTGCAGTTTGTTAGCATCTTGTTGACACTGCATGAAGGTTACTTGATTCTGATCTACACAGGATTATAATTCATAGAAACATTAAATATCAAGATCAAAAAGCTAAGTTAGGTCCTTTCCCTGCAACATTTTGGTTTGTTTTCTAAGAAGGTGATTTGCAGGTATTTCTTCAAAACTCTTATGTTTTCTAAATGATCCTCTAAAAGCCTTGCTTTGTAGAGATAACCCAACTACAAACCCTTCATCTGATTTTTCCAGCAAACAACCCCAGTGGGTCAATGTTATTCCAGATGCTTACATGGCACCCAAAAGGTCTTATATAACTATAATTGGAATTTTACACAGTTAAAAGTTCATAAGGGTGTCTTAATAAAGGCGATGTTCACTATACCCTATTTAGAACATTACAATCAGTACTAACTGCTTCAGCCCCAAAAGTGTTAGGTAAAAAATGAAATCTGCAAGCATGGTTCCTAAACAGCCTCAATAAGGTCCCTGTTCTTTCTTCAGTAACTCTATTTTTGTTGGGATTTCTGGCATTACTATATTTCCTCTTGCTCCTTTTGACCCACAGAATTCAATAACAAATCCTTGTCTTAAAATTCTGTATCATTACACATCTAATAGTTTTTAACTTTTGATTCAATTTGTTCTCAATTAGTCTTACCAAATTCCTTAAGGATTCCACTAGTTTCATCCTTAGTTCTTGAAGAAAAACACCCAACTAAATCCTTCTAACATCATCATTGATAACTAGGCAAAAGTCTTATGGTTTTAAGCTCCTTACAGATGTAGGTCCAACCATCATATGAAAGAAGTTAATAAAGGAGTGGCTAATAAAGCGTTACTGATTTGGCCTACAAAGGCCTTGTGTTCTTTTCCTTTCTGACAAGCAACACAAGTGTGGGTCATTTTGAAAAAATCTTTTGAAGGTAAACCTTCTTACAATGTTTCCTTTACAAGTTTGTTTTAATTTTTTGAAATTAACCAATGACCCAACCTCCTATGCCATTTGTTAGAATAGATCATCATTGTGGCCTTTGCAATTGAATAAGCCAATCCTCCTGAAGAAACAATGTTCTCTCTCCTATTGAAGATGTACATATTATTTTTGTCTGGGGATTTTAAGTAATACTTGATTTTCATCAGGTAACTTAAATTCAGGAGACAAAACAAGACATTCAGAGTCAGTAAACAAAACCTTGTTCTTTTTGTCACACATTTGTGAGATAGAAAAGAGATTGAAATGCTGAAGTTCTTTTACAAAGCCACTAACAACCACAAAATCTAACTTACCCAGTTTTTTATTTTACCTTGTATCCAATGTGTAACCTTAACTACCTCCAAAAGCAACAGGCCACCATTAAAGTCTAGAAATTCAGAAGGTAGGAGGCCTTGTTTCCAGTCATGTGCCTGGAACATCCACTATCAACTATTCCTTTATTCTTTAAACTTATATGTGGACAATCCTGCACATCAAAATGAAAGAGATTAGATTCTCTTAGGGACCCAAGCCTGTTTGGGCTTGAGTCTGCCTAGTGGATCTTTGAAAGTGTAACAGTTTCTAAGACTGGATCCACCATTGTATTTGGAGACATTGTGCCAGTTTAATCTTTGTGGTCTCCAATTACAACCTGCTGAGGGCTTAACAGCAGTTTCCCTTTTTCCCCCAACAGTAATAACAGCATTTACCTTAGCAGTATTAACCTTTTGGTTTGAATTTTTTTTACTAAGTACTGTTGTCCTTTTAAAAGGCCTTGAAGATGGTGAATGAGTGTTGTGAAAAACATGTGCTGGTCTAACTCTATTCACCATGGGCTTAACAGTATTAAATTTCATAGCAGTACTAGTTAGTACTGTCTGTCTGTTAAAACTTTGCCTAGCAAGACTAACATTTTTAGTACCGCTAGCTCTAGCAGTACTAACTAGAATTTTACCAGTTCTAGTTAGTACTGCTGAAGGAACAAATTGGTTTTGTTTATTCACTCTTTGCACATTGTTCCAAGTTTCCCTTAGCTCCCTTTGACTAGATTTTTTGTTCCATCCATTGTTTAATTCAGCTTTCTACCATTCTCTTTTCACATTGAAATCACAACTCTGATTTAAATGATTAAGACTACCACATACAAAAACATGCTCTTTTACAGTAAACCCATACCCCCAAACCCCCCCCCTCTTTCTTAATCAACTGTAGGTTTTTGACTATGTGTGTACTGCTTCTTAACTTTTCCCTAGGAGTTTTTTACTTGCTGGTTAGCAAAACTAGATGTTTCTTGTTCTTTAGTTGGTAAGACAGCATTACTCATCTTCACAAGTCTGATTCATACTCCTCCATGATAGGGAATCAAACATACCAACTTAGGTTGACATTCTACATTAGATTCATTGACAACTGGTTGGTTCTGTACTAATGTTAATTCCAGTATCAAAATTCACTTGTTTTATGATTTCCAGAATCACTACTAGGTTGAGTCTGTTTTGGACCATATGTAAAATTGTGAGTAATCTACTTCAATGATCAGGTCCAGAGGGCATATAATTCCCTGTCATGGGTGGGGGTACAGCATGCATTCCTTCTGCTGTAACAAACCTATCATACAAAGGTTGGTATTTCCTAAAACAAAAAAAAACCCCTGTCTGGCGTTCCTAAATCTCGTATGAAAAGACAAAGTAAAAGAGAAAAAATAAAACTTTGTGCTGCGGAGTTCCCCTCGTGATCTTGCGGCTGTTTTACTTCTTGCTATTTTATTTTTATTTCTTAATTGGCCTGCTTCACACTCTTTATCATAAAAACACTCTGCAACACTTCATTTTCATAGCTCAAAATACCATCATATATGATCCCCATACCCAAGCCCAAACTTAGACATAACAACATTTGGGTATTTAGCAGTTTACTAAATATTCTTAGAAGAGTTATGCCATTTTTCTACTTTAGCCTTTAAATCTTCTTTTTCTTTTTGAGCTTCTGCTAGCAATTTCTTATTGTAAATGTTAGGAACTTCATGTTTATCATCTAAATCTATCTTCATAAATTTTATCTTTTGTTCATACCAAAGTTGTCCTTGTTGATGAGCAACTAACTGTGCTTCAACTTTCTTAAGACCTTGAGAATATGCCTTTATTTCTATGCTTGCATCACTAAGTTGTTCTCTCTGAGCATCATACAGTTTTTTAAGATTAGCATAAAGACACCTTTACACTTATTATGAACAGGAATTACTCTGTGTCTGATCTGAGCTTGTTTGCAAAGCCATCAAAGCATTAGTCCTTCATCTTCTTCTTAATGATTTGTCTCCATCTCAATAACCTTCTCATCAATTGTCAACAATGGCTTTTAAGAGGTCCTCCTTCTTTCAGTTCTGCTCCCATCCTTTTTTCCGAATTCCATGCATCCATTCCTCCTGTTGTCATGATTTTCCCTTAATTCAACACTCTTTAGCAAAATGCCCTGTCTTTTTGGCACTTGTAGCATTCAACTTTGTTTTATCAAAGCCAACTGGATTCTTTGCATCAAATTGTAGCTTTCTAACAGTTCTTCTTGTAAAACTTTTTCATTCTCATTTGAGATCATGGCCTACATAGAAAGAAACTAATGAGGATTGCCACTGTCAAGTACCATTTCTTCAAGGTCTATTTATCAATCTGTTTTCCAATTCCTCATGATCTAGCAAGGGCAACTTGTTGATTAGCAAGTATGGTATGGATGATGTTTGTTCATGCTGTAAGTTTTGACCAGAAGGATTGGGAACACAATAAGTGGTACTAACTTCATTAGTACTGTTGGTGTTCTCAGAGACAAATGCTACATTTTGTGGGCTAGAGGATGATGCAGTAGAGCCTTTTACATCACTCTCAAAGACTCTTAGATTATTGTACAAATCATCAAAGCTTAGACTGTCCACATCCTGGTTTTTGGTCCTCATTATTAGGGAAACTTGTGACCAGGCAGAAGGTAGAGATCTTAGGAATTTTTGATTTGCATCCTTAGTGGATACACCTGCTCCATGAATTTCTAACTGAATCAGAAGACTTTGGAATCTATCATAGCCTTTGTGAAGCCCTTCAGTGTTGGATACAGAGAATCCTTCAAACTGTTACTTCAAGATATACTTCTGCATCTTCTTGGATTCGTCATTTCCACCAAATCTAGATTTGATGGCATCCTACATCTCCTTTGCATCAGTCATCTTTAGTAATTAAGCAAGAATGAATCTTCTGGTAGGGGCCCATAAGCAAGGTTGTCCTTGCTTTTCTCTCTCTTTTCTGGCTACAATTTTCTTCTGCAGTTCTGGAGGCAAGACCTTAATTTTGTCCTTGTGAATCTGTAGTGATTGATACAGTGACCCATTCCCATTTTGTATAACCTCCCAGATTGGATTAGTCTGTAAGGGCCAAATAGTGTTTCACATCTTCATATCCATATAGTCATATCTCCTTTTTTAAGATAGGTCAGCTTGTGATGGAGATACCAGTAGAGGAGTTTGTTTGTGTTGGGGTTTGTGGTGTTGAAGTGTGAGGAGGTGGAGGTGTGGAATTCATCTGTGATCCAGACATGTTTAGTTTTGAAGGATGAAGTTTATAACTGGATTTGATTGATCTTCTTATTCCAAGGTTATCTCACAAGGCTCTGATACACTTGTAAGTCCCTTAGAATAGAGTCTTTGCAGCCTATTAAGTGATGATAGCCAAGATGTAAAAATACAGTTGATAGTAGAAACACAGATAAAAGATACCATGTGTTAATGCGGATCTTAACGAACAATTCTAAAGAAAAACAATGAAGAACTAAATAATAATTTCTATTAATCTGCCTTGAATGGTTACAGATTACTAACTATGAGATATGATTTTGCTATGAGATATCTTGAGTTCGTGTGTCTAACTATGCCAATCAAGGGTATCCTTTTATAGCAAGGATAACCCTAACAGCTTACAAAACACTCTACAATATCTTTTCCTAAAATATCTCATACATATCCTCTTAAACGACTTAACTATTTCTACTATCGATACTAACTAACTGATCAGTACTTAACATTTTGTACTGTCAGTACTAACTATAACTATTAGTACTAACTATTTGTACTATCGGTACTAATTTAGGAAAACGTAATTCCCAACAGATTGATTTTATGGCAGCGCAAGAAGCAGACTGTGGTTGCTAATTCCACAACAAAGGCTGAATATGTAGCTGCTTCAAGTTGCTGTAACAAGGTGCTAATGGATCCCAGAATCAACAACTTGGCTTATGGGTACAAATTATTCATACAAGATCTTTATTGAAATAACTACTATTTTGCAGTAATTAAAAATCTTGTTTTATCAGTAAAAAACAAAGCATGAAAGATATTAGACATCACTTTATATTATGTAGTGGACTAGCAATGAAAAGAAGTTGATTCAAATGGTAAAAAATCCATACTGACAAGAATGTTGCAAATTTACTTACAAAAGCTTTTGATTTAAGTAGGTTTCAATATTTGATTGCTAGTATTGGAATGCTAAATCCTTAAAATCTTTTATTTCTTTATGTTTTTGTAGAATTTTATATGAATTATTGTTAAACCACGATCTAGCACATCTAGGATCAGTAATATTGATATGCACAGCAAAAATTATAAGAACACAATATTACTAAACAAGGTTTTCTATTAATCACTTACCCCAAGATCAAATGATCTTGGGGCTAAACTAACTATAACTATGCTAACTATTAGACTCTCATTGGAGAGTTCTAATTCTATTCTGGATTTCTATACCAGACGCCTACCCCCTCTTTATATAATTAATAGGGAGGTTACATAAAACCCTAAGCTTACATATAAAGCTTAACCTAATATTACATCTTATCATTCCTTGTTGTTTTCTTCTTCATTATTGTTGCATATTAAGGTTTTGTAATCATTCAAAATCGCAGAAAAAATTCCCCAACAATCTTTCCCTAATTATATTACAAAACAATCTTCATGAAAGAAACAATGCTTCCCCTTGACTTAAGATCTCCTTGAACATGCCACCATAATAATAAGCTGCAATCATGAATCTTCTTCCCCTTTTTGTAATCATCCAATAGGGGTCTTGTATAGATATGCAACTTGTGAATGCTTCCCACAAGAGGTGCATTGAAGATGGTAAATAAACAATAAGCTTCCTTTTAACTTGATTTAACCATCTCTTGAATCACGGACTCAGAAAGGCTCCAAGTGTAATTATTGATGTAAGAAAATGAGTTAACCCACATGTTGAAAAAGTAGAATTTCTCAAACATGTGTCTTATTCTTGCACTATCCCGTGACGTCGAACTTATACAAATGTTGTAATCTTTTGATAATTATAAGTAGAACCGCAACCTTCTTGATAAAAATCCTCATCTTCTTATGAGACACAAACTAAGAGATAGCAAATGTACGTAGTAACCACCCATAATATAGATCGAACACGTTTGCTAGATTCGTCAAGTCTTCGTCACACCTACATTATAAGCACTAACAATTATCTTTAAATGTTGTGGCAGCCATTAGAGATATAATAAGACACGTACCAATAAAACAACTACAAAAATCCAAAAATAAAAATAACCAATCTTTCATCAAAAGATATTCACTCCAAATGAGCCTCGTTTGAATCGTACATAAATCATTTCTTCCCTTAGTGCTGAAAGTATACATGCGTATTACATCATGTAAAAAAATGTCTTTGTTAATTCTTTTAGACAAGTAATAGCATGGCGAATCACATACTATGGCGATAGTCTCAAGTGAGCTCCGTCGCATCAAGACCAGTATCCAGATCCAAGTCAAGGGTTATCGTATCATGAACTCCTACCAAATATTTGTAAAGGAGCGTGTAACTTTTCCATTCAAGAATTATATCATGCACTAAACCGTCAAAATGGTCCATACACATCATCATTATTAGAGATCCAAACGCGTCCATAAGTGTGTGTCATCCGATATCGTATAACACTAGGAGAATTAACTTGCTTTATCGGACAAGGCTAGCAGAATTAACTAGCAAAACTAACAGACTTAACCAAATCTGCCAATCAGTGACTCTTTTTGCTGTCCTAAATCTGTCACTATCTGCTGTTAGTGACACAATTTTCTGTCACTGATCTGTCGCGAATCCGTCACTATCTTGAGGTCTCCTTCCTCCCATGACTGTTAGTGACACTTTGTCTGTCGCTGTTCTGTCGCTGTTGTGTTGCTAACTCCACCAGAATTAATATTGTAGCCACCAGACTTAACTTTGATACAACCAGTATTAATCCAAAGTGACCAGTATTAACCACGAAACCAGAATTAATATTTGAACAGTAGCAGTACTAAATCAAATACCCTGCCAGTATTAAGTTTGGAACACGTAGCACTATTAAATGTCTTCTTTGGCAGCGTTGGCAGTAGAAACAAATAACAATCATCCCACACGATAGTCATATGAACAAAGAAAACCCAATAGTTACTAACTGTTGCATACCATAGATACACGAACAGTTGTAACAAACTTTTCTTTTGAACATAAACATAGCGTACGAACAACAGTCATATACAAAGAGCATGTGCACAAACAGTATTAGAGTATACACGTTTTTATTACCTGCTTCACATATCCATTATACAGCATGAACAATACATCCAACGTGGAGGCTGACAGATCCATTCAAAACACACCATGTAAAGTTCTAATGTCGACTTGATCTTTATTATGGATGACTTCCTTCATCACCCATGCGATCACCAATAAACCCTTCTATCCCATGTGTGAAACCCTAATGTTATCTCCATCAGAAAGAATAAAGAAACGTGTCACATCACATATTGAATAAGGTGTTTTTCAGAAACCCTAACACACCGTGTCTTGTATCCGTCCATCATTCACTTAGGCCTTCATGTGACCTCAGAACCTCCAAGTACGAATAATTCTTTAGTGTTCGTATCTTGCATGAAATCACATTCCGTTACTTCGCAACGTGGTTAGGGTTTTAGCCTCCCACTGATGATGATCATAACTGTATGCACTCCATGTCCATCTCGACTAGGGTTCATTGTTGATCCAGAATCAACTCACCAAAGCTAGTCGAGAAAAATATAATCACCAAACAAAAACATGAAAAATACCTTTTCTGCAGCCAAATTCATCATAGCATAACTTTTTATCAAAAGCTTATCTTGACGATCGCTCCAGTCAGATTGTAGATATATATGTGTAGAACCTCCGTTCAAAATTTCATTACGATCCAACAGTTAACGAAAATTTTATGACCGTTTTACCACAGCTTCCCAGAAAGTAACGAACATAAAAACCAATGATACGCAAATTACGGTATCTTCTTCATTTCGATCATAAAACCTTGATCCTAGATATTCAAGAGGCAACCCGCTCTGATAACCAATTTGTAAACCACGATCTAGCACATCTAGGATCAGTAAATAAAGATATTCAAACAGCGAAAATTAATAAAACACAATATTTACTAAACAAGTTTACTATTAATCACTTTACCCCAAGATACAAAAATGATCTTGGGGCTACACAACTATAACTAGGCTGAACTCAAGTAGACTCTCATTGGAGAGTTCTAATTCTATTCTGGATATCTATCTTTATTGATAATAACAGTACTATTTGCATAATTAAAAATCCTATTTTTCATTCAAAAACAAAGCATATAGAGATCAGACATCATTTCATTAGAGATTGCAGTAAAAAGAAATTGATTCAAATGGTCAAAATCCATACTGACAAAAATATTGCAGATTTGATTACAAAAGCTTTTGAGGTATATTTTAATATTTGATTGCTAGTATTGGAATGTTAAATCTCTAAAATATTTTATCTCTTTATGTTTTTATAGAGTTTTGTATGAATTAGTACTGTTATTCATGTCATTAAAAGTTTTTACTGTTAAGTATAATTAGTGTTGCTAGTTTTACTTAATGCTGCTAAGTTAATGCTGTTAGTTATACTTAATACTGCTGGTATAATTAATATTGTGAGAATTAAGAGAGTTGGCGAGAGTAAAAACAGAAAGAGAGATATGTAAAAACATATAGAGTGATTTGGTGAGAAAAAGAATTGAGAGAAGTGGTGAGTTGAAAAACAGAAAGTGAGTTGTTTAAAAACAGAAAGAGAGAATTGTGAGTAAAAAGAATTAAGAGAAATCAAAAGCAGACAGAGAGTTTTTGTGAGCTAAAATGTTAATTTGATGATGGAAAAGCTGATTAGAATGGAATTGGAGTTAATGATGGTGATTCAAAGTTAATATTGCTAGGCATAAACTTACTATTGCTGATGAAAGTTAACGCTGCTAGGCATAACTTACAACTGTCAGTGAACGTTAATGTCGTTGAGGGTAGTTTCATAAATACTTCGACTAAGGGTTTCTTTTACTCATTTAATCGTTTTCATTTAATCATATACTCTCTAATCACAAACCCTAACTCAATTTCATCATTCATCATCAAAATCCAACACAATAACGACCTTATAGTTTGCTGATACTCATAATTTAGTAGCGTTTTTGGCTAAACCCGCTGAAAGTGAAGGGTTTGAGCAGATAGTGGATTTTCTGAATGCAAACCCTATAAGATATGCACTAACGATCAATCCTACAATCTATACTTCGTGTATTGAACAATTATGGGCTACTGCCAAGGTGAAAACTGTCAATGGGGAAATACAGTTACAAGCCCTAGTACGAAGATAATCATTACTAAAGCATCAATTAGACGTGACCTTCAACTGAATGATGAGGAAGGTACAGATTACTTGCCAAATGCTACCATTTTTGAAGAACTTACAAGGATGGGATATGAAAAACTTTCACAGAAGCTTACACTTTATAAGGCATTCTTTTATCCTCAATTGAAATTCTTTATTCATACCATTTTGCAATACCTAAGTGCTAAGACTACTGCATGGAATGAATTTAGTAGCACTATGGCTTCTGCAATTATCTGTTTAGCTACAACCCAAAAGTTTAACTTTTCAAAATACATTTTTGAAAGTATGGTGAAGAACTTAGAGAATGTATCTGGTAAATTCTTGATGTATCCAAGATTTGTACAAGTATATTTAGAGAAACAACTTGAAGGAATGTCAAATCATAAAAGGATTTATGTTACACCCTCTCACACTAAGAAGATTTTTGGAAATATGAGAAGGGTAGGGAAAGGCTTTTCTAAAAGGGACACACCCTTATTTCCTACAATGATGGTACAAGCTCAACAAGAACAGGGTGAAGGTTCAGAAATGCCAACTGATCCCCAACACACACCCACTATTATTAAACCATCAACATCTCAACCTCAACTGAAACAAAGATCAAGAAGGCCAAAGAGAAAGGACACTCAGGTACCTCAGCCTAGTGGTCCTACAACTAGTATAGTAGATGAGGCTATTAATGAGGATATGGATGACAGTTTGGTGAGGGCTGCCACTATTTCTTTTAGCTTAGGAAGCCATCGTATTTTAGCAAGACAGTTTTGGTAACAATAGATAAGACCGATCCAGGCAAACATCTAATGAACTATCCCCAGGGAACTGGGTAAGGTGTGGTCCCAGTTGCCTTGACACATGGGGGGATACCAATTGCTCAAACTAGGTTTGAGAATGTGTCTATAACATCCAATGATTCCCTGCTCGCAGGACTTAACACACCTCAAAGTGATGAGGATAGACTGAAACTCAATGAATTGGTGGAATTTTGTACCAAATTGCAACAAATAGTCCTTGACCTGGAGAATAGAAAGACTGCTTAAGCTCAGGAGATTACAAGTTTAAAACTGAGAGTCGAGAAGTTAGAGAAGAAAGGAGGGTTAATAACTCACAAGCTTAAAAGATTATACAAGGTTGGTAGATCTACAAGAGTGATTTTCTCTGATGAAGCTATTTTGATTAACAACCTTTACAAACACTCATACATCATATCTAAGGTACCTCAAGGTGTTTTAAAGGCTTGGTGAAGCCTTTACAAGGATTAAAGAAAAGAAGAGGAAGCTAGGGTTTTCTTGGAAAAATTAGGGTTTTCACCCTTTATTTTCAAGCAAAGGTTTAAATCACAAGGGTGTGATTTGTTTTCCCATTCATCACTCATTCACCTTAGGTTATCTAAAACCCTAAACTTTTCATTCTCATGATTTTATGTGTATATTATGTTTATGTAGCAAATCACCATTTAGGAAATGTTTTAACATGTAAAATGGATAAATACTTGTGATCATGGTTTTATACACTTGTACACATGTTCTATGGTTGCTAAAATCATGTTATTATGAAATTATAAAGGTGGTACACTTATGGTTTATGTATAAAAAGTGTATATATGGTAATGGTTTAAAAGGTTTACTTAATAAGTTTATGATTAAAAGGTGTTATTAAGGACTTGATACTATGGACTCTTGGACAAAATATGGACTAATGAACATTATTATATGTAACACATATGATAAATAAGGTTATAGAGGACTCGTGGTAATTTACTAAGTTGAAAAGTACATAAAACAAGTTATATAAATAAGTGTACATATTGATTACAAAGGAGTTGTTTTGGTTCGTGTTTTGTAACAGCCATATTATGTTTTATAAAGATAGTACACCTCATGACAATTCCAAATATGTAAAGAACTCGAAAAACCGCCTTATAACGAAAAAGATACGGCAAATATACGTTTTACGTTAATACCGGGTTTATAAAAATAAATTTTATAAAAACAAGTTATCAAATACTTCTGATATAAAAGGTTTATTATTTCTAACAGGTTGTACATATTTTTGGGATTCCAAAACAATAAGAATCGTAATTTTTCAATCAATAACGAAAGAGTTATGAATTACGCGAGTTTATATACTTAAATGTATAAAAATACTTTTATAAAAACAATTTTATAAAAGTTACTGTTCATCTCAGATTTATACATTTTGAAACATCATTAATAAGATAGAAATTTTAATAACCAAGACGTGCTCGAAAGAATCACTAAAAACGGAGTTAAAACGAGTAAAATACGACATTTACGGGTTTTACGATAACTAAATCTATAAAAATAACTTTATAACTGGTGTGAACAGTAAAAATTACTGTTCACCAGAGGACATGAAATACAAAAATGTCATAATTTGATACGTCATCTTAATACGAAAGCGTGGACATAAGAAACGGACCTAAAACGATAAAGTTATGTCATTTTTACTAAAGGTATATTTATAAACGTTTTCACTTTATAAATATGATTTCACTAAAACGATTAGATGGTGATTGAGCTATATAGAATTATATATGGTAGTAGTTACTCAAAGTGATTAGTACTTATACGACCTACGTTTAATTAGGTTGCATTCCGTCATCTCCGTGACGTATTTTCTGTTGTATTTGGATTATCATTAACTCAAGGTGAGTTTATAGCCCCATATTTTACATTTTAATGATTTACAAGTTTTGGAGTGAGAAACATATGCATATTTTATAAATGGACGCAAGTGGACATTTTACATTATGATTACGTGTTTGCCTAAGTAGCGATAACCCAGTCTGAGCCCATTATCATGAACTGTCAATTACTAGAATTGTGAGCGCGAATGATATGAATAGATCTATTGGGATTGACATCCTCATTCGGGTGATTAGCTATCACTGGACAAACGAACGTATACCATGTCGGACATAGGATGTTGCGGGTTAGAACATCATCACGGGCAATGTTGGCAATTTATATTGCATTTCATACATGTCGAGCTTTAGTGTCATGAGCTTAGGAAAACGTAATTACATTTTATGATGTTTGCATCTGTTGCATTATCATGGGGAAATCTTGCGTTCCTACATTATACATTTTATAAACATATGAATTCACTCAACAATATATTAACGTTTTAAGCAATATTTTTCAGGGGATCAATAAGGCACGAGGTGCAAGGGATACATTGGTGGTTTTGATTTGGATGTCATGCATTAAAGATTTTGTCGCATTACATTTTGTATATCTGTTATGGGCTAGAAATCTTTGTATTTTGAACAAGTGAACAAGTGAAGCTTCATGCTTTTGTAACAAACAATTTGTTAAATCTAATGTATCAGTTTTAAACAGCTTTTAATGGTCGTTCTTATATATATCTTGTGTTATTGATATATGAAGTACCACCCCCAACCCATATTCCGTTGCGACCTAATTTGGGGGTGTTACAGATTGGTATCAAGGGCCAAGGTTATAGAGAACCAGGTCAAATGTTTTTGCTAGACTATAACCGTTTTCAAACATTGTATTAATACAAAGGGATTTTCACGGGACATATATACATACACTACTTGTTGCATAGTTGGTTAAGACTAGATGCACTTAGGATTGATATACATGTTATGGTATAAATGTATATTACTATTAGAGTCTTATATTAAATACTAATATAAGCTATTTTTGTATTTCAGATACAGTCATGTCGGATTCTGAGGATTCCACGGTTACATACACTGCTGTTATAACACCTCGTGTTTTAGGGTCATTTGCGACGTCAATAAGTTCATTATTAATTTTTAGTGGTGTACGCGTTTGCTTGTAATTTTAAAGCGTTAAGTTAAATCGCGTAAGCTAAAAATTATCGTTCAATGTAAACGGGCATCA
>BQNB010059266.1:0-37404 GCA_026074375.1 Tanacetum coccineum
GCTAAACGAAACATTTAAAAATTCAAATTACTACACGGAAACGGCTAACTTGATGAACGGAAAATATCGGGTTGTCACAATTAAGACCCTACTATTATGAACCGTTAATTACTTTTCGGAGTAAGCGCGAATGCTGTGAATAGATATATTTGGGACTGAGCTTCCCCGTTGGTGTACCTATACTTTCTGGTAACCAAACGCACTTCATTTAAATCACTATGCGGGTGTTTGGCAAAGGCACCCGTTGGGTCAACTTCTTGTAATTATTGATTATCTCAAGATCTCGGTGTCATGAGCTTAGGGCAATAATACTGTTTTCTATAATAATTGTACTCATTGCAATTATTACACTTATGGGTGTATAACAACGTAACCCACTGTTATGATGACTTGTATTCAAACTGTTTAATATAAACCTATGAATTTCACTCAACCTTTGTGTTGACTTTTTAGCATGTTTATCTCAGGTAACTAAGCATCTTATGGCACGGAGTGGCACGGACTTGAAGATGGCTAAACTGTTATCATTCAAACTTTATGTTTTCATGTAGATTTTGGGACCTCTGTTTGTAAAAACTCTGATGAAATAATGAATGATAACTAAATTTTCCAAAAACGTCTCTTTACAATTCGTTTTCTATGATTATGACTGTTGTACTATGAAATAATACCCCAGATTAGCTTCCGCTGCTATATATGTCAAAATGGGGGTGTTATAATGTCTCCCTTGACTTCCTTGACCGGCCATGGGATCCTATGGGGTCTCGGGTCTTTCTTTTCTTGTCGGAATCACTTAAAAGCTCGTAAAACTCAACCGTAAATTATCCCCCAAAGTTAATTAGTATTTTTATTCACTTTAAAAATATTTTTCCATTAATCTAGAGTATTTACACGACATATTTTCACTTTAATCTCTTCAAAACTCATTTGAACATTAACGGACGTGTCAGGACTCGTTTTTTGGCATTTCTCAAAATTCACGGATCAAACCTCCCGGAATACAAATAACATAATAATATCCTCTAAAAAAGAATATTATCCACAAATAACCATAAATTACCACAATTCTCATAAAATCACCACTGTCAACACGGTCCATTGTCTGAATAAACTGACAAAAGTCAAATAGTCAAAGGACTATAAATAAAATATTCATAACATAAAAAGGGCAAATGTTACAGAAAGGGTAACGACGTTAGGGCCCACAGACCAAAAGTGAAACCAAACCATCAAAATACGGACTTTTTTGCAATTTCGAAATTAAACGGACCAAATCTGTAATTTGGCCAAACCACAAGGACCATTTTTGCAATTAACTCTTCAAATTACTTACAACCCAAACCACCATTTGGTGCTATTAATTTCATAATTTTTGTTTGTTGGATGTCTTAGCGAGATACTGAGGTTGGTAAGCAAAGTACTGATACCCTAAAAAGCGTATATACGTCACAAATTAAGTATTCATAATTACAATATAACCAAAGCCGTGCTGTGTGCATTTAATTTGTACAATGCTACTATGTGTTGTCTTAGATTGTAGAATTGGTGTATCGTAGATGTTTTAAAGCTCGGGTTGACCCGACCGATTGAATCGGTTGAACCGTGAATTGGCTTGGTGATCGGGCCGGATGTAATCGGATTTTTGCTTGTTTGAGAACCGGATTGAACTGCCGGTTTTTCGTTGACCCGAGTTGACCCGGTTTGATAAACCCGGCCGGGTCATGACTTCTTTCTTAAAAATCTAACATTTTTTTTCTATAAACATTTATAAGTTTAATTGACAAGTTGAAATGATAATGACTAACGTTAATAAAAATAAAGTTAAAATATCTTAAACCACCAACTAATATTGTCTTATTATAACTTAAAATCATAAGTTTATTGTTTTTTCAACTCTTTGTTATTATTTTATAGACAATTAACTTAACAACTAAAACTTATCAACAAAGACTCAACATATTTGATCGGTTTAATTAAACCTAAGATAAAACATTATTCTATATCTAATAAAATAAAATATGTATATCATTATTTAACTTGTTTTGAAGGTAGTGAAGAAGATTTTGTATATTTATGTTTTGGATAAGGATTCTTTCATGTTCATTTGAACATGAGATGTAATGTTCTGCTTTATCTGATTGTACATTTGATTAATCAAATGTATCAAATGTACAATCAGATAAAGCAGAACATTACCCCTCATGTTCATTTGAACATGAGAGGATTTTTTTCCTTATGTTTTATACAAATTTATACTCACCTTTTCATATTTATTGCATGGATATGATGAAGATGTTGAGTTTTAAATGGATGAATAATGTTTTATTGCGATGATCAATACAAATTTATGTTTTGTGCTTTTTTCTCTATCCTTAATAACAGAGTAATATTCATCACACTAAGATAATACATTATTTAGCGGTAAAACATATGAGATAGTTCAGATGGTCACCAAGGGTAATCTTGGGAAGGTTGTTACCACATGCGAGAGGTCTCGGGTTCGAGCCTCACCGTGAGGGTTTTTCATTCAGGAGCGAAAAAGGAGTGAGGTTTATCCCATAAGGCGAATGTTCGAGTCTTGCATACTGCCCAATTGAATGTCACTGTAAGCTCGAATCACTAACAACTAACTTGACGTTCTAAAAAAATACATTATTTATTGGTGTTATTGAAGAATTTCTTTTGCTATTTAGTAATATATAGTGAAAAAAAGTACATGTAGTGATGATATTGGAGATGCTCTTACAATATCTCCAATGTTATATACAAAAACCTTATTCAATGCCAACACAATTTATAAGACTAAGTGTAATGGTGACCGCACAGGACCGCGGTCACCACTGTCACATAAGCGTCAACTCAACTTTATTTCTTTACTACCTTCTTCATGACTAAATTAGTGTAATACGGTGACCACGTTCATATTTTTTTTTCACTTTTGTTTATTCTAAACACAAATATTAAAATTTCATTAATAATTAAAAATATTACATTAATAATCCAAATAAAATTAAAAACATTACAATAAAAATTCAAATAAAATGAAACTATAAATTAGTGTTCATTTGTTCGATAGCGAACGAGTTTCACTAAATCGGCTGTAAGGCATAGATGAATTTACTCGTTGACTAAATCCCGAACAACTTGTAAAGGTTTTTCATTCGTTCGTACGAGATCATTATCAAGATGTTGCACATTTGAATTTCTAGAGAGGTTGCCCTCCCTTTGTCTTTTATAATCACATTATGTAATGGATGCATGTGTACATCATATCGGTATTTTTCTTAAGATTCATCGACCGAGCGAGAGTCTTTATTATAGCCAACTTCTTATTTAGCACGTTAAATGCTCCTTCCACATCTTTTCTTCGTGCTTCATGCGCTTGCTTAGATCTTATTCGCTTCGTATCATTCGAGCATGGCTTTGAAATAGACTTACCAAGAATAACCCTTTCCTGATATATCCTGTCAGTAAGATAATATCCCCGTTTATAAGTTACGTTGTTAGCCACAAATGGAACATCTGATGCTTTTTCGTCTGTAAGATCGTTGAAAATAGGTGATTGACATATAATGTTGATGTCGTTTTTCGCCCTATAACCACCAAAGAACACATGCCAAATTCATAAATCTTGTGAGACAACCGATTTCAATAAAATAAATGGATGTGGCCCGTGATCACCCCTACAATATTGAGCACGATATGCATTAGGGCAATTAGCCCATGGCTGACCCATACAATCAATGCTTCCTAACATCACAGGAAACCCATGTTTCTATTTGTGAAAAGCATATAGTTTTTCGACATCAGTATATGTAGACCTTTGTAAAATCTCGTCTCCGTATAAGTCCATAATAGCCTTACTGAAAGCATGGAGAGGATCACGCGAAGTTATCTCACCCATTTGCATATACTCGTCTAAAGCACTAGGACCGGTGTCGTATGCCAATTAACGAATTGTAGAGGTACACCTCATCAGTGGGAAATGCCAACGTTTCTCGTACAATCAATATTTTGTTGAAAATACGACGCATTATCAGTTTTATTTGAACACTGCATGTGAATAGTGATTGGCTCATTCGGAACTGCTTACGGAATAATTTTTTGTCATACATTAAGTTTTCAAAGAAGTAAGTGACCACTAGAGGATCATGAGCACCGTAACGACATCTATCTATCGTGTTTTGATAAGTCAGGGTTTTAGGATGTAAAAAAATGGAAGCTTGCTGACAAAGCATAACGGCCTCTATTAAAAACTCTAGATCGATACTACTAACTTCATCTTCTTCATCATCCGAGGATGTTAAAAAATAATAGACCGGAATCTATTTGTTTTTGATGAGATATTTAGAGTGTATAAGAAAGAATGTGCATAAAATGAAAAAGAATTGAGGTATTTATAGGGTAAGTCTATTAAAAATTATAAAGATTGTTTTTTAAATGACCCAAAAGGTCTTTTTTTTGGGACGTTGAGGTATTTTTTTTGCGACCAGATTTACACAAGACTTAATCTTATTTTCGATCAAGTCCTCTCTTTTTGGCCTATAAGGGATGCGTAGGAGGAGGAGGAGGGGAGGGCGGGGGGGGGGGGGGGGGGGGCCGGTTGTGGGCGAGTCTATATTGTTATAAATAGTAAAACACTAAAAATTGTGTTACGCGTTTATATTTGTTACGGATATTGTTCAGATATAAAAATCAAACACAATTGTTATATAAACCTTTAAATAGATAAACTACAAATATAAACATTAGTTTAACTAAATGTATGCAAAGTCTTCATTGATATGTTTCCGCATGATCTGAGCAGATATTGATATATGTTATTTGACTTCTATTTTTATTCCATTTTGTTATTGTACCTTAAAATAGTTACAAATGTTTAGTGCAAAAGTTTTGTTTATTAATGGAGTAACTTTTTAGTTTTGTTAGTTATATATTATAAGATGTTTTGTTTACATTATTCTAAGTGCAAATATTCAGTTATATTTGGGTAATGGCTATTAGAATGGGGCATAAGAGTTTGTAAATATGGAGTGGTATTAACGTTCTGCTTAGACAGTTCCAACGGCTACTTTTTTTTCGGTTTTACAAACGAATATGAGCGTCTCGGTTTTGTGACATCGCTTTGGCACACCTCGTCGTGGTGCGTCGGTTGGTCTTCTTTGGTTTGGGAGGAGGAAAGGACGGAGAGAGGTGGGGCCATATTTGGTGTATTGTGTTTTATTTATTAAGATACTATCTTATTATTTGTGTGAGGGGTATAATAATTTTTGTCTATGAAAAAAAAAATTTCAAAAAAAAGACACCACGTTAGGAGTGGTGTGTCCGTTTGTGTGTGGTCAATTTTGAATTATTGATGTTAGATGAGGGTGAAAAACAATTGATATAGAAAAAAACGAACATTTTTGACAATAGTATTAATGGTTTTTATGGGTTGATATTTTGGGTGTAACTTGGATTATCATCAAATAATATTTGATGGCTCTTCAAAAAGTAAAATATGTAACAATATTCAGATATTTTCATATAGTTTTTGCAATGATAAGGTAAGACTTAAGAGTTAGTTATTGTATAAGTACAAAGAAGACATAACTATTAAGCAAGTCAAAACATTGATTTAGAATGATTTGGTGAAGAATCATGTTTGATTGGCATAACAACATTTGCTAATTATCATAAAAGGTACACTATTTCAAGACAGAATTAGGTGTATAAATTTTACACTACTAGCAATTCTATTTTTAAATAAGTTCCAAAAGTACCAAATGCCTTATCAAAGATATTGTAAATAATATCAATCCAATTTTAAATAAATTAGTACCAACCAAGGCTGTCAAGATCGCGATCCCACCTGGGATCGTTTTTGTCTTTGCAAGATCGAGATCGTAAGATCCTACCAATTTATCATGTTCTGTAAGCAACGGATAAACAAGTCAAACTATTTTTATTTCTACTCATCATCAAATATAAATTTATATAATATCATCTTGAAAATGTCAAAGTTCAAATTTAAAATACCAAAGTAAAAGTAAAACACAAAAAAGTCAAGTTTCAATCGTCACATTCACGATTTAGTGGAATAAAATTACATAACATGCGTAATAAACGTCTCAAAACAAAGTACTTCACTAGTATCACTACAATTAAGCTATCTAAATTAAAACTTAAAGGTTAATAGTTAAAAGTTAAAACTATGAAAAGGTAAAAGAAAAGACAACAATTACCTGTAAGAAATTTTTTGCTTAAGGTAACTAGAACATGAGAAGAAGAACCTTAATTTGTTTAATGTAATTTCAATTTGGAGAAAGTAGATAATTAGGTTTATTGATTATAAAATCTAGAAATGAAACGTCAATACTTGTTACTGAGACCAACGGACTCGTATTGTTCTTTTTTGGGCCTAAAAAAAGTAATGGGCTAGTAAGTATGTAAGTTAATAAGTTAGTAACTTGGTAATTTGGTAAACTCGTATCGACACGCGATCCTACGATCTTACGCGCGAGTTTGCGATCCTACACGATTTTGTCAGGTGAACATGTAAGATCGTACGTGTAAACTCGCGAGTTTGACAGCCTCGCATACAACACATATTAATATCCATCAACAAATACCCGATGTACCAACAAGTCATAAAACCCACCACAAACACATACCCAGCTCCTTCTCTCTCTTCCTCTCACCCTCTCTAGAAACAGATCTCAAAAAATATCTCACCCTCTCTCTCTGAAAATGAAATCAAAAGCACTCTTCGATGTCTTCGTTGCCGCCGTTCATGGTGTGTGGCGTTGGTGTTGATGTGCTTGGTGTGTTTCTTCATTACTCATCTTTGTCATATCAGTTTGGACTGGCTTATTTTTCCCAGCTTATGAGGTTATTTGATTTTTGCCAAACCTAATGAGGTAACCTTTTTGGGCTTACGAGTTGGTTAGTTTAGCTTATGGCTTCACATGTTCAGATTGCTTATAATGTGTGCTTTTGCTTGAGCCAAGTGAGCTATGATCTGAGATATGTTTCTAGAGAGGGTGGAGAAGGGTGGGTATGTGTTTGTGGTTGGTTTTATGACAACTGTTTGGTGGATCGGGTGTTGTGTGTGTTGATGGTTTATGTATAGTTGTTGGCTCGGGGTGGATATTAATATGTGTTGGTGGATCGGGCGGGTATAAAAATGAGATGGGTTAAGCTTAGAGGCAATGATGACTAGAATCTGCATTTGTGTTTTTCAGGAGCACGATTTACGGACACCTGTATCTTGGCTCGGCATCCATACTTAGGTTGTGGTTGCAGCCATGGCGCGTGTTTCGTGTTGTTCCCACAATGACAGATCTAAGCCTCCCAAATTAAATTGTGTTGCTTTTGTATGCAGCATACATATGTATCATTGGGTCTGTTTTATTACATTGGCCTCTTTGCTGATATTTTAACCGCGAGTCAGTTTCTCGAGCTTCTCTCTACAACAGTAAAGAACAAACACATCAGAAAGAACCTTATGGTACTTCAAGACATCAACCCATATTCTAAGGTAATTACAAATAATGCTATAGGTAAACGTTGAATGTGTATGCAACTTTTGTTTACCATTTTTCGCAATTACACAGGTCCACTACCAGAATACGTGCACTCTCAATCGGCTGACCGTGTAACAGATACTGATATCGTCTCAGGTTTGTTTTTTTATTTTATTTTTTAATTCTTTCGGTCTGTTATACTCCATGGGCTTATGCATTTTATATTGATTTTACTCAACGTATGGTTTAATATACTTATGAACAACTGATGTCTTTTAGTTTTTGTTGCAGTACCCTTACTAAATCTGTGGAGGTTCATATACATGAAGGGAGTGACAATACATGAAGATGATATTTTTGACGCACTCTTTTTCACCTTTGACAATGAGAAGAATGTGGTACTATTGACATTGTATGGTCGGCTAATATATGGATCTAAAAGATCTTTCATACTTTTTATGTCCAGAGCTATATACTATATCTATGAATGGAAATATAAAACTTATAAATTGTTATCTCTTGGTGCAGACGTCGTACCCGATGGAGAAAGCTTTATTAATAGTACTGAGTTGTAATCGGATGTTAAGCCGATGCGTTCGTCAGTTCAAAAGACAATGCGTTCGTCAATCTAATCGTTTAGGAGATTTGGGTACAATATCTATTTCAACGGATAATACAGACGCTTATATAATACATTCTCAATTCGGTGGTCGTACATAATCTGTTGACGACACAGGTTGGTTGGTTTTATTTCTGTTGTTGTAGCTTATGGATTTCAGTTTTGTAAATTTGTTTGTGTTTGTTTGTTTTGTAGGTGACTATTGTTTTATTTCTATGGACAATGTACGTTGTATATCAGGTGCTGGTGTTTCAGGTTTGTGATCTTATTTTCAATACCATTATGTATATTTCCTTTATTCATTTACATGTCATTACCAGGTGTTCTATTGTTTTTTGTGTTAGGTGTTGGAAAAAAATCAAACGTTTCATGTTGTGAATGCCAGTCAGCTGGTGTGTATTCTATTTGTAAGTTATGAATTATGCTTCCTTTGATTCATTTTTTTATATCTGTCGTTTTTTATGTTTATGCATATTATGCAGGTGATGTTTCTGCTTCTGGTGGGTATTTTTGAAGTGCATACGACAGATACCCATACGCCGGTTATCGGCATGATAGGTTTACCCAGGGGCCGTGTTGGTATACAGACTATGGTGTTGCCAGCTGATCATGTACCAGGTAATGGAGTGTCAGGTTTGTTATTTTATTTTTAATTTTACAGCTTACTTTTTCCCCTACGGGTTAACATGTACTTACTTGGTATGCCATTGTTTACAGCTAGATATTCAGAACAACTTACTTAACAACAATTCTTCCACATATGCTGGTAATTCAAGACAACAATATGTATTTTTGGGTAATTATGAATAATATTATTAGTAAGTGTTAGATGTATCTGCAAATCAAGACACTAACATCCCAGATTCTAGAGTTAGATTGTATAATGTACAAAATATTATGATACTATTAATATTAGATGTTATAATCTTGATTGATGGATTAAGTGTGTGTGTGAATTAAGGTGTAACAGTGTGTGTTTAAAGATAGAGTGTGTGTGAATTCTAGAGAGAGAGTGTTTTCCTTTTTTCATTTGATATTAATACAAATGAAATGGTGTGGGTGATTACATCATTTTGGTAGCTAAGAAGCCTTATTTATACCTGAAAATGTAGCTAGGTATTCTATAAATACAATTATAGCCCCTATACTATGCACAAGTACACATTTGAGTCCTAATCTATGTATTTCCTATTATTACATCAAAATGTAAAATTCATCTTTAATTCCAACAATCTCCCCCTATGTAATGATATGATAGATTTGGATCTCTTTCTTGTGTAGCTCGAAAATGCTGAGAATTCTTTGTGAAAGCTGAGGACGAAATTATAGCATATCTCTCCATATATAATTTTCTCCCTCTATATGATTGGATAGATTTCGTTATCTCTGAAGGAATCTCTGAAGGTATCAACTCTACTTTCGAACTCAAAATCAACATTCTCAAAAGCTAACTGAATCTTGATCTTCATTTGCAACTTGACTCTTTGAAAACTTGTATGAAATCTTTATCTTTAACTCTTTAATCTTGACCTTGAAAGTTGATTTCAATCTCATAATGTTGTTGATGAATAATCATGATTCCAACAATCTCTCCCCAATTCTCAGATGATATTGATTGAACTTTTCTCTGAAGAAGACTTGAATACTTTGACTTTTATCCTTGAATCTTCATGATCTTTTAGCTCTCCTCAATCACATTTCTAGCTCTTGATTGTTGAAGTAGTGATCTTGATTGTTGAAGACAATGTCGATATTCTTGAGAAGTAATTCCATACAAATGTCGAACCGGCTATCTTGATCGATCTTCGAAATTAATAAAACACTACAACTTATTTAAAACACTTGATGAAGTAACCTCAATCTTGAATATGAATCTTATCTTTTTAATCAAACTACTTACTACTTTGATTCAATTTCTTTGACAATATCTTGATTTGTCTCATATATTTTTGCTTGTATCTTCTCCCCTTTCATATACTTGAATTGACCTTATATTTTCTTCCCAAATATACTTATATCTTTTTCTTTCTCATATTTGGCCGATACAAAGCTTATATATTCTCCTCCTCATGATTATTGAGCATCATGACCACATAAGCTTCCAAAATAAGCTCTGGGTAGAAGAATATCTTTTAAGTCCATGAAAATGAAGTCGAAATCATAACTTTTCTCTCTAAAAAATCAAACAATCTCCCTCTATTATCAAACATACTCCCCCAAAATAATCCATAAGCTCCCTCAAACCAACCAACTTAATTGTGATCATTCCCGTGAAGGCTGAAAGAAGCTTTTGATGTTATAAGAATCATTGAAGTAGCTATGCTTGTAAAAGGTAGAGATGTTGTATTATGTTGTAGAAAATGAATGGAGAATTATCAGAGTAAGAACCATCTTCCACTTTAACCATGAAGTTCATACATCACAAGATCATGCTTTAAAAATTCCTGATGAATGTTATTTTGAAAAATATGACCAAATCAATATCTCGGTGATAAGGATGCAGAAATATGACCATAAAATCCAAAGAAGCATTGATCTCATGAACTTAGTGTAAGAATAACTTTTCAATTATTAAATCAAAGAAATGTCGTTTTGTATTTTCGAAAACAAATTCTGAAGAAACACATAACCACTAGATCACTTAGATTATTGGTTAACACTTAACTTGAATCATAAAATGAATCAACTTAGTGACCTATGTTCAGCGTTGACATGATGTTAGCATTGGTAGGATTTCCATTCAATCATTGTGAATACGATATTATAGTGTCACTCTCGAATGTTCTGGCATTGTCACGAAGACATATAATGTCACAAAGGCATATATAATCATTGTACCTTTTGTATCATTTAGGTTTAATACAAACGTACTTTCGTTTCCTAAAGATATTTCATTGAATATCAAATTGTCTCTAGACTCTTGTGCACTTTTAGTAAGCAAGGACTGGAGCAGAATGTCCTTAATTCAATACCAACATTCTCGGAATGAGAAGTGGATAAATTATACGTTTAATCTCCTTAAGAATGAAACAAATACTTTTTGAGAACTACTTGAGTTGGTAGGAGGGGTTGTGTATTTGTATCACTGGGTCCATGATGTCTACTTCAATACCAGAAATCAACGAATGAAATCCCATAGCATACGAGCTGACCCGGTTTCTATCCCATTGTAGGAGAAACATCCTTCATCTTTTCTTATAAGCCTCTCACTTTTCAACTCCGACCTTTGTCTTTGCATATCATTCGATTCTTCTTCATCATATTTTTGTCACTTTTGACATTTTTATCATTTGTCGTTCATTCTTTTTCATTCAAAGCTTTATAATTTAAGTCCTTTTGGCTTTCAAAACATGTTGATTTGCACCTCAAACTCCATCACCTAGACCTAACATTTCTAAATTGGAAGGAATACTCCGGGGTAGATTAATTTCGGATCTGGAAGATCATATGAGTATTCTGAGTAACTAAATCACACCATGCAACTCAATCAATATACGCCAAGATAATCCCTTTAGAAAGAATGTTTGTGATAACCATGATTAAAATCTAAAATCGTATTATGAGATTTCGATAAGATCAAGATAATTTAGAACAAGCACTTTGTCTGTTTCGTATGCGGCGACATTTCTTTTCTTGCATACTTTTCTCTTTTTCTTTTCATGTGATGTTCTTTCTTTTGAAGCACATGACATATACTTTCATTTTTTCAAGTATATGATTTCTCAATTCTCTCTTTTTATGTTTCCTTACAAATCTCTCTTTCTATTTTTTCCATATCCCTTAACATATGCCGAGAAACATTCTTAACATAAAGCTAAAAACAAAAAAATACGGATATGTTAAGATGAAATGTAAACAATTTTGCCAATTCCTTATTTTTTTGAAAAACTTTTTCAACAAACAATTTTGTGGACACTCATCGTCGAAAAATACCATATCTTCGTTAAAAACCTCTATGAGGGAGATCCTCTATTGCACTTATGAGTTTATTTCTTTAGAAAATTAAAACTTTTAAGCACTTACACAAAGAGTACATCGATTTGAAGACCTTTTAAAATTGATTTTACCTTTAAAGTACCACATTTTAAAATTCGAATAAATTATAGCTCATCATATTGAGATCATTGACTTTATAGACAACTTGATTTCATCTTTTCAGTACCACATAAAGATTTTGAAAAATATTTATCAATGACTCAAGTCAAAGAAGACTTTTCTTTTTTTTCAAAGATAAATGCACTGAGACGTACATTTTTTTCCATTAAAAACACGGGTTATGTACTGACATGTACACAAGCCATCATTTTAAGATTGGGTTGTAATCTGAATTGATTACGAGCCATCTAATGAAGTTTGTGTATTGATCTGAAGTAATCAATAGCCATTATAACTTAAATGAAGCACGAGTGTTGACCTAAAGTAGTCAACAACCACAAAATGAAGTTCGGGTGTTAGCTTGAATTAGCTAACAGGCATCATGTTAAGCTCGGGTGTTGACCTGAATTAGCCGTCATGTTAAGCTCTGATACTACATATTAGATGCTATGATCTTGATTGATGGATTAAATGTGTGTGAATTAAGGTGTAATAATGTATGTGTTTAGATAGAGAAAGTGTGTGTGAATTCTAGAGAGTGTGTTTTCCTTTTTCCATTTGATATTGACACAAATGAAATGGTATGGGTGATTACATCATTTTGATGGCTAAGAAGCCTTATTTATACCTAGAGATATAGCTAGGTATTTTATAAATACATTATAGCCCCTATACTATGCACATGTATACATTTGAGTCCTAATATATGTATTTCCTATTATTACATCAAAATGTGGAATTCATCTTTATTTCCAACAGTTAACATATGTAAAACTTTATACCGTATGTTTTGTACCGTTAACGTTAAATATGTGCGTAACTAATCCACTGCTACTAATGTATACACGCACGCATTTCTACTTCGGCATAACCACTATTATGAATACCAAAGAATTTTGGGCAACAAATAAATACAAACTGGCTAAAATATACATTGTGTATGATAATATATGTTAATCTCAACCAACCCATTTTGACATCATCAACAACGACGTCCACCAACCGTCCCACAGCGAAGCGCCGACCTACCACCTCGTTTCTAAATCAATTATCATCTAAAATAATGGTGTTTCTTTATTTATTGCTTGCATTTAGAAACATACTTTACATGAAATGCATGAGATGATGCAAAGACTTTCACTACGAGGGTGTTGTACTACTTAAAAATAAGTACCTTTAGGAATAGTGTTTAAATTTGTTTATTTTGTAAATGGCAAATGACATAAAAATGTATCCGACTTAAAGGTCATTTACAATCAAGGTATCATACTTTTTTTCTTGCATAAAAATGTATCAAACTTATCTTTCTTTGCCATTTTGGGTATTTTCGTTAAATATTTAACGATAATCTAGTAAGTTTTACATTTCAAGTCCACCAACCACTACCACCACCTTGAATTATCATCGCCGCCACCAAACCTGCCATCATGCTTGAGATATTGTGTAGAAAAAGGCCCTTGTTTGTTAATGAAAGCAGTCTTTTTGCAGTTCTAAAAGAACAACAGTTTATTCCCAACGATGACAAAATACAAAGATTAAAAAGTTATCACTCCCTTTCAGGATGTACAAAATGAATAGATTAAATGGTCAAGATAAAGCATGTATCTTACAATATACCAGCCAATTTTAAGTGGCTTGATGATACTTACCAATCGTTTCTTTCATTCCGTCCAATTTCTCAAGAACATATTCCACTTTCTTGCAACAGATTTCGTTACTTATTCGAGTTATGTAATCACACTTCTCAAATGGACGGTACTCGCATGCACTCTTAATTTCTTCCCTCAAAGTCACTTGTATATCCTGATGTACATGACACAAGAATAAGTCAACACATTTCAATAAAGGGATCAAAAAATTATTCAGACATACATGCGTAAAACTTGAAAGCACATTTCAATCAATACTATTTGTAAATGTAGCAAAAAAACATTAAAAGGAGGAACATATGATGTTAAGAAAACAAGATAAATGAGTATGCATTTGAATGGGAAAATGTAAGATTAACTGCATAAACTCGCTAAGTGACTATTGACCAATTCCTTTCTAGGTCCATTGGGTTCGAGAATTCTTCCATGACCCCACCAGCACATTCCAGTAGTCTAATGCTTGGTAGTGATGGTGGTGGGGAGGCTTTCTGATGGTATCGATGATTGGCGGTGATGATAGCGATGGACTTGAAATGTAAAACGCAACAGATGATCGTTAAATATTTAACGAAATACCCAAATTGGCAAAAAAAATAAGTTTGTCGCCTTTTATGCAAGAAAAAAAGTGTGATACCATGATTGGAAATGACCCTTATGTTTGGAACCTTTTTGTGCCATTTGCCTTTTTGTAAAAGATGCGATAATACTCTGATAAAACAATTATTTATAAAACTATTCAATTATACGCATTGATTAAAGATTTTAGGTTGGTTGCTATAGTAAAAGATAATTTTAATATAATCTATGTTTGTAATATGATCTCTCAAATAACCGTAACACCATAACGGGATATACACTTTTGGTTGTTAAAAATTTCTAGTTTTGCCAAATGCATATAATGAGATATGATACAAGCTTAAGAACTTTTCTTTTTGGAATACCTGATCATTGTGATGGATTAAGTATTCCCTAAGTTGTTGTTGATGTAAGTACCTTAACGGGTCGATCTAGTCGAATTTGGTTTGGATCTCCATAATTATTCGTTCTGAATTTGTGTTAGAAAGAAACCTTTTGAGGTTGATAATAACAACGTCAAAGTTGTACATATATAGTTGGTGATGTGTGCATCACATAGTGTTTGGTTTTCATTGTCCTGAATATTAAGATGGCGAATACCCTTTTTACCTCTCGAATACTTGATTTCTATATCTTATAAATGTTTCAAATAAGGGGGCGAGTTCCTAGTACAAGTTGTTGGTCATTTGACATATGACCATCCAAAATTTGTAAGGGTACGATATAGTTTATTTTATGTTCCTACTCTCTTTTTTAGTTCTTCCTACGTAGAATTTTTTCTATATGAATATAGTTAGTAAGGATTTGATTGGTAGGATATATACAATCTACTCTTTTTAACTTTGAACTATATAGTTAGAGTTAGACCAAGGTGATATTTGTTTTTACGCAAAATATCTGAATGACCTCTAACTCTTACTCACTCATTCTGTTGACACCCTTTCGCAATGGTAGCCGGTTGTTACATTCATGACCTGGTCCACTCCTACCTCGCTGCTCCTCCATCGGATATGGTTTTAGCTTCAGTTTAGAAAATAGATAGAAGGGTGATTTTGGCTTGTATTTCTTTGAATGGCTTCTTATCGCTACAGATAATATTGTTTTGGCTTACATAGTTTTTTATTTTTTCATTATTATATTGATTAATTATAGGAAGGCATCATGATGTTGTGTAAATTAGATACTACAGTAGTATACTAGGTATTAAACATCCAATTTATAACCTAATGTATGAGATAATGCAAAGACTTTCACCACGAAGGTGTTTGGGATTGCTTATTTAGTCTATTTTTGTTTTTGTTTTAAAAGAAATACTTGTAAACTGCTTAAAAATAAGTACCTTTAGAAGTAGTGTTTGGATTTGTTTATTTTGTGAAAGATGCAATAATACTCGACAAAGCAATTATTTATAAAACTATTCAGTTATATGCATTGATTAAAGAATTTAGGTCGGGTATTGGTATACGTCAAACGCTTGTCGTAGTATTATATAAGTATTTCCCGTTAGAATAAATAATCATTTGAGAACAAGTAAAAATCTAATCTTTCGAGTGTCGTATCCACGGCGAGAATTGAATTTAGATTTACGTTAATGTTTTTCGTTTGATGCTTGATTATCTTTTTGTTTTGTTTTGGTTTTTATACTAAAAATAATCTATAATAAAACTAAGCAAATAAATCTAAACTATATAAAATGGATATGCTTGTCAAGCGAGGCGACAAGGTCATTAAGTGTGAAGGAAAGAGTTAATAAAGAATTAGTACCCGTTTAAAAAAAACTGTTTTCTAACAACGTTGGTTTTTATTGAAAACAATCCTCTGTTTTGGTAAAAATTACTCGATTCAATGTTGATGAATTAATACCCGTAAAAATATTATTTTCTCACAACGTTGGTTTATTTTGAAAACAATATTTTATCAAGATATTAATTACTAGATTTGATGTTTGATTATTTATCCGGATTTTGCTCTTCAAAATAATCAAATAAGAAATCTAAATAACCCGAAGATTATTAATCAGCAAATTACTTTTTGATTAATAATCATAACAATAATAACAAACATATTAAGCTAAATAAGCTAAAACTACTAATTATAGAAAAAGGGAAAATAAAGTATAACCCGAATGCCGAAACCGATAAGAATGAAACCACCCGATTATATAAACTAAACCAAATGCCAAGTTTATTTCTCAATTAGACTTTACTTACTTAATTAGATTATAAAGTATTAAAACTTTATACTCTAATAAGCTAGTAGAATCTAATTAAACTCTAAACTTAGAAAATAGGTTAGCTTATACAACCCATAAGCTCCTCGCCTCATGTGTTGAACCAAATTTCATCAAACAATAAGCCAATCAAGGGTTAAACTAGAAATAACAAGATTAAGCTACTCCTAATATTTCCGAAAACCTTTTAAGCTAGATGAAACAAAACTAAGACTATTTAGAATAAAGAAAATAAGCCGAAATCTTTGAAACTTTATCTAACGCACGAAATAGCTATCAACCGAATAACTAAGCTAATACATCAGCCATCGAAAACCTCTAAGCAAACCAAGAATAAATCAAACAACTAAGATCCGAATACCATTAAGCAAATCAAAAATAAGCTATAGAAACTAATAAACCGAAACAAACTAAACATAAGCCGAGAATGAATTTAAACCAGAACCAAAACTACGAGAAGTAAGCTCACTAAGCTAATCAAAGTAACCATTCTATTTGAAACAAACTACAATCCTTCCAAGCTGATAAGCAGAATATGAATAAGCTACTGATCCGAAATACAAAATAAAACCAAATCTACTTGTAACCCCGCAACATAAGCTCATCGATGAACAGACAACCAAAATAAGCAGAGTCCTAATAAGCTACTGATTTTAAGCAACCAAACTATATCTATCCGAACACCATTTAAGCACACCAAAAATAAAATTCATACAACTAATAAGACAATTCAACCAAACCGAGAACTAGCCTAAGCAAGTTTCATTAAGCAAACCGAACCAAATAAGCAAATACTCGAACATAAGCATAAATCGAACCGAACTAAACTCCTATTAACCGAATGAAACCAAATTTGGGAAATAACTTACACCTATCGAATCATTAACAAAGAACCATTCGAACCATTCGAACCTGGAAAAATCTTCTACCCATTCGAACCATCAATCAAACATTATTCGAAAACATACTTCATCAAATCGAATGGTGCATAACAAATTAAATCCTAAGCTATTACAATAGATTGGAATGAAAAGTGCATAAGAGAAATTAAATCTAATCTACTCCTAATCTACTTACCTGCTACCCTATTCTAATCTACCGAAAAAAACAAAAAAAAACAAAAGACCCCCATGAAAAGATAAGATAAGATGATATATATATATCGATCTGATTTGCCTTTGCGTCCCCATATAGCAGTTAGTAGGCTTTTATCAATCACTTGTGATTTTTTCTATATCTCTTATAATACTTAAAAAAGAAACAACATAAAAAGATACATTCCAAAACGAAAACAAAGCTGAAATTAATATTTCCATTAGTTAAACTGTTCTACCATAAGTTCTTGACTCCTTAACATAAGTTCTTGATTGGTTCACAAACGAAACTAAACCGAAATTACATAAGTTCTTGTTTAAGCATCAACAAAATAAACCGAACTACTGAAACTGAATAACACAACAAAAGATATTCCGCTTCACAAAAGATATTCTTCTACATTGGATAGTTAGATGTGATCACTTTGCTCCCTGTTCCTGACTGCTTCAATAATTATCGACATCCTTTCAATATAATCAACTTTATCAAACTCCTTGGCTAATTCAAGAATATTTTTTGCATGCAGATTGATCTCGTGTAACAAAATCTTTGTGGTAAATTTAAATCTCAATCGCCTCAGCATATCAGACTGTAACCGCGACTCAACAACAAGCCCACAATTCCAATTTGCAGCAGTTCCACCGTTAAAAGATTCCATATGAAGCAAGGTGAAAATTCCACAATCATGAAAATTCCCCTTAGTCTTCCACTTCAGCTTTAGGATTATGGGTTTCAGTCTACCTACCCTAGCATGCCTATTGTGACCATACAACTCCAGATGATGAGCAAAAAACTTTTTCTACAACAAAATAGGTAAGCCAAGATGTAAGTTAATAAAATCATTTTGCATTTAAAATCATTTTGTCACAATCACATGTGATTCATCTAAAAATCCCATGTGATTTTGTTACAATCACATGCGATCCTCTAAAAAAGTAACATAAATTAATATCTCTTAAAATTGGGAACATGTAAATTGGGTAAAAATCACATAGGATTAGAGGGCCAATCAAAAGTAAAACAATTACAAGAATTATCAAGTATCGTCATTGATGTTGTATCAGTAAGGATGAAGACGACAACACAAAAATGCCTGTGATTGCAAATTGGAAAAAAGGACTGTTAAACAAAACAAGAAACATATAATGAAGACACAAAATACAATTCTATATTTTTTTTTACCAAATCAATGCCTTTGAGAGCCAAATCACCTTTATTGCCTTTAAACTGAGCCTTAACTTGATTTGAAAAGCTTTCCTATTTGTCATCATCATAAGGCAAGGAACCATCAAACATAGATTTTGTCTATATAAAATAACATACATAAATGTATCATCAAAAAACAAATAATTGTATAGTAAATTTATAAATTTAGAACACATTTTGATTCAACATCCCAAAATCTCTCTTCATGATTAAGAATTGCACCCCAACAGTCGATTACATTAGCATCTATCCACAAACTCGGTGTTAATGTTTCCATATTCAAACGTATTCCATATACACTGAACCCCCCAGAATGTGTTTCAGACACATTTTCACTATATGAAAAACATGTGAATCATGTAAATATATAAAAAGACTTGGCTTAAAATAACATATACAAGACATGTGATTCTGTTTTGAATCTCATGTGATTCTAACTGAATCACATGTGATTCAACATAAAATCACATCGGATTCAAATCAGAATCAGAGGTGATTTTATTAACTTACATCTTGTCACCCTGCATTGCAAACAAACTGTTCCCAATAGTAAACTCCAGCCTTGTAATTTTTGGTACAACTTTTGTCTTCTTGTTCATATACGAGGATAACAGGTAAGAAGAAGGTTTCACAATTCGCTTATTGGGACTAGGTTTTACATTAGAAGCACGAGTAGGCATTCTGCCAGGAGTAAGCGGACCTTGATTTAATACTCCCATTCTCACATAATTTTGACCAAATAAGTCACCCTGAAATAAAATAAAAGAGATTTAATTAATAATAAACATATTTTAGGAAATAGAAAAAACCTTGTATAGTGTTAGAATATTACGTATAAGTACTCATCAGTTATAGAATCAATAATCTCTCCAACTAAATCTGCATTACTTTCTAACCATTGGGTATAAGTATCAGGTGTAATCATGATTTCATATTATTCAAGTGGTATTTCTTCAACAACGGTTTCTTGTACAGTTGGATCGACTAATTCTTTTTCAACAACTTGGTTCTTGGCACCTTCAACTAAATCAACTACATTCTTAGCGCCTTTACTGCTAACATATGGCTGCTTTTCAAAATCATCCAAACTGATTTTGCTAAAACCAAAACTCGAATTGCTACCAGAAGGATCTTTAACATTCAAATCCTCATCAACATTTCCCTGATCATTGTCATCATCCCCATCACTATCATTTCCACCATCTACAGAACTCACATCAACATCAAATGAAATAGGATCTCTAAAAACTTGGACATACTTTTCTCGAAGTTCAACAAACTTTCCATCACCAGGATAATCTGAGCTAGCTTTCCTTATTAAATCTTCTAGAAAAACTCTTTCAGAACAAATTGTAGCAAGCTTTTCTTTAGCTTTTTTAAACAAAGCCTGTAGTTAATCAAATGCAGTACTATAATTAGTCATATGAGATTAGCTTATATCATAAGTGATTCAGTTAATCATATGAGATTACATAAAACCACATGAGACTACATAAAAATCACATGAGACTCAAACTGAATCACATGAGATTCAAACTGAATCACATGTGATTCAGTTTGAATAACATGTGATTGAAATGGAATCACATGTGATTCAATATGAAACAAGTATAATTCATTTGGAAAAAGAAATTAAACAAACCCCTCTGTCAGAAGTTTTTAATGCAGAAACCCTAGTAAAACCTTTAGTGTCTTGAAGCTCTGATTTGGTCTATACATCATGAGGATCTAAACACCCACTAACATGTTCTTTTGTTTCTAGATCCTGTCTTTGTCTAATTAAAGTTGAAGTCCAGTCTCTGATAGTTAGACGAGTACGAATGACAGGAAACCTATCGAACTTTGTAGAATCTAGATACAAAAGCTGGAAAAACAAAATGTAAATAAACAATCACAAAAAAAGAAATTAAACTTGGATGAAATTAGAAACTTACAATGAGGAATGTAAATGGACCAAGGTATTGCACGGTTCTTTTTTTTGGGGAGTTCATTGTTTTCAAGGCAACTATAAATTTAGCCACACCAATCAATTTTAAAAATATCACAATCCTCGCGTAAGCGTCTAACTACATCCAGACAAATCTGTCCCCTCAAACCAGCAACTCTACCCATTATGTTAGTAAACAAGGTAAGAAAGTTGACTTTGAAAATAAAGTCAACTTGATGAGTAAAAATGACCTTGGAAGCGATATCACCTACTCGGATATCCTTCAATGATTTGGGGTAAAATTGATCAGCCCACAACCTCACAAAGTCATGCTCAATTAGTCTGGCATCTAATGAAAATAAAGAAATACCACCAACAAGGATACCTATTTCTAACAAAAAAACTCTACATATCTACTCTTGCTTCACGAATGGCAAAAAAATGAGAGTTAGAAACAGTCCTTGCACGCATAGTTGGAAAACACGACAGATACTTTTCATGTGCTGCTTCTGCAGGTGTCAACTGTTTTTCTTTTTTGTTACCTTTCTTCTTAGACTTCAGGCCACTATCTTCATCAGAATCTTCTTTCTTAATCTTCTTTAATTTTTTTAAGCATGCGCCTCACTTTCTCTTCATCAACAGACAAAGAATCAGAATCCGAACCACCCTTCCTTTTTATCTTCAACTCAGCCTTTCTCTTCCTTTTTTTGCCTTTCGATCACTAACTACATCAGATGAAGAATCAATATCAACTTCATCACTTTCAAGGCCAGAGTCAGAATACTCTATATCCATCTTACCTTTTACCATCTTCACTTCAACATTATTTTTATTATGATCTTCCTTTGATAAAATTCTTTTACGCTTAACATTTTCATTGGATTTTAAAACACAAACATTTTCATTGGATTTTAGAGACTGGACTTCAACTTTAATGAGACAAAGACGGGATCTAGAAATCCAATGAAAAAGATGGAAAAATAAAATGTAAATAAACAGTCACAAAAAAAGAAATTAAACTTGGATGAAATTAGAAACTTACAATGAGGAATGTAAATGGACCAAGGTATTGCACAGTTCTTTTTTTAGGGAATTCATTGTTTTCAAGGCAACTATGAATGTAGCCACAACAATCAATTTTAAAAATATCACAATCCTCGCGGAAGCGTCTAACTACATCCAGACAAATCTGTCCCCTCAAACCAGCAACTCTACCCATTGTGTTAGTAAACAAGGTAAGAAAGTTGACTTTGAAAATAAAGTCAACTTGCTGAGCAAAAATGACCTTGGAAGCGATATCACCTACTCGGATATCCTTCAATGATTTGGGGTAAAATTGATCAGCGCACAACCTCACAAAGTCATGCTCAATTAGTCTGGTATCTAATGAAAATAAAGAAATACCACCAACAGGGATACCTATTTCTGACAAAAAAACTCCACATATCTACTCTTGCTTCACGAATGGCAGAAAAAGAGAGCTAGAAACAGTCCTTGCACGCATAGTTGGAAAACACGACTGATACTTTTCATGTGCTGCTTCTGCAGGCGTCAACTGTTTTTCTTTTTTGTTACCTTTCTTCTTAGACTTCAGGCCACTATCTTCATCGGAATCTTCTTTCTTAATCTTCTTCAATTTTTTAAGCATACACCTCACTTTCTCTTCATCAACATACAAAGAATCAAAATCCGAACCACCCTTCCTTTTTCTCTTCAACTCAGCCTTTCTCTTCCTTTTTTTTGCCTTTCGATCACTAACTACATCAGATGAAGAATCAATATCAACTTCATCACTTTCAAGCCCAGAGTCAGAATACTCTATATCCATCTTACTTTTTACCATCTTCACTTCAACATTCTTTTTACTATGATCTTCCTTTAATGAAATTCTTTTACGCTTAACATTTTCATTGGATTTTAAAACACAAACAGAAGCCTTCGCCTTAACTTTCGGCTTACATTTAGACTTGGACCTTAAAACAGGGACTTCTGAAATTACATTATGCTTGTCCTTAGGCTTAGGCTTAGGCTTACCCTTACGGAGATCAGCCTTATGTTTGTCCTTCGGAAGCTCAGTCAGAACCTTTCCCTTAAGAACAGTCGGCTTATCCTTTGTGTCGTCCTTAGGAAGCTCTATCAGAACCTTACTCTTAACAACAGACGACGCCTTACCTTTGGCTTGTCTTTTAGAAGCTTAGTCTTACGCTTTTCCTTAACAACCTCCGGCGCGTTATCTTTAACAACATCAACAACTGACTTATCAGTCACATCAGCGACCGGCTTAACAACTTCCGGCTTATCTTTAACAACATCAACAACCGGCTTATCTTTAACAACATCAACAACAGGCCTAACAACCTCCGAAACCTTATCCTTAACAACAGAAGACGCCTTATCCTTTGGATTATCCTTCGTAACCTCAGTCTTACGCTTTTCTTTTACAACATCCAACGCCTTATCATTAACCACATCCATAGTCGGCTTATCTTTTGCATTCTCCTTAGGAAGCTCTGTCAGAACCTTACTCTTAACAACAGGCGGTGCTTTATCCTTTGGCTTATCCTTCGAAAGCTCAGTTTTACGCTTTTCCTTTACAACGTCCAACGCTTTATCATTAACCTCATCAACATCCGTATCCTTAACCTTATCCTTCCCGACATTAGCCTTATCTTTGACTAAATCAGACAACTTATCCTCACCAACCGCAACAACCAGCACCTTATCACTCTCCTTATATTAACATTAGACAAAACAACTTGACTAGCGACAGGATTAAATTGAGAAACCGGTTGCGGGTTAAACACTTTATCCCTCTCACTCCTCGAAACCCACCTACTCCTAAGAGAATCACCTTTACTAGTAACCTTCGATTTCATAAGAGAAACACGATCAATACCCTTAACACCTAACATCAAACAAAAAAATATAAAAAACATCATAAACACAATAATAAGCAAAACACTACTTATTATTAAAAATAAGACTAACAAATAAGCAAAAATCTAAACAAATCACATAGGATTGGGTATTGAGTAAGTGATTATGTCAAAAACAAACACTGAAAATCACATGTGATTAATACCTAGCAAAAAACACTACTTATTATCAAGAATCAACAATAACTGATAAGCAACAAAAATAAGCAAACAATAAGCAATATCTACTGAGTTGATAAAAATAATAATCTACAATAATCAACAAAAACCTAAAAACCTACAAACATAAAATAACCAACAAAATAAGCAAAAATAAGCAACAAAAACTGATAATAAAAAAAACTAAATTAAGCACAAAATAAGCAAAACATACTGATTAAATACAAAAATAAATGAAGATAAAAAAGAAATGTATACCAGAAGACGATTTGGGCCTATTTAACGGCTTATTTTGATCAGAATCCGGCAACGAAAGACGATTTGGGCAACTTATCTCCTTTAGATAATCCTATTTCGTCTCGTATGTCCATTTTATAAAATCGATTTTGATGAAATTTGAATAAAAACAGTTAGGGTTTTGATTTGGGAGTTAATTTGAGGGTGGATACATACTATGTGTGTGTGTGAACGGGTGAGAGTGAAATGAATCAACGTTGCAAATTTGTGTTAGTGGCATGGGTGAAATTACGTAAATGCCCTCAAGTGAATAATAAAAATAAAATGGTAAAATGTATCAGCCGTAGGATTGAGATTGAAATAAATGAATAATGTTATTAACTCATTATGCTATCGCTATACGCATTTTAAGCTTTAAAAATAACAACATTGTTTTGAAAAATAACGAAATCCGGTAAATACGGAATTTTACCAACAAACACAAGTTTGTCTTTTTAAGTCGGTTGCTTTCCAAACACCAACTCCACTTCTCAACACAAACAAACAAAACAAGATTTATCATTTTATCTTGTTTCACTTCTTCACACACAAACCCTAATCCCATCAAAACCCCCAAATCAACACAAATTCAATCAATCAAACCTTAAAATGAGCACGACATCAGACAAATTAGCTCAGTTCCAAGCTTGACACCCTCTCAATTATGATTGAAACTTCCTGTATACTCTTCCTCATTAATTACTTCATTACCCCCAACCAGTTTCAAAACAATTCTGACCTATGAGTTTCTGCCGATTCATAAACACCATGAATATACGAGTGATTCTATGATGTCCGCACCCTAAAATAGGTAATTATCACATATACTCAAATAGGGTTTCGATTTTACTAATCAATTTAATTTTGTTTTGATTCCATTGTGCAGATAAATAAGTTAAAGATGAAGGTTTTTGTGATGTGATTCACTTTGAGATTGATGTGATACCACAATACATGGTTTGAGAATGTAGATTGAAAAAACCCTAAAAAGAATTATTTGGGGCTAATAGGCGGTTTGGGACTAATACGAGTATTTTTTAAGCAAAATTATTGTTTTTGTAATTGAGGTTGTTTATTATTGATTTGAATTGATTTGGTTTCATGATTTGTAGGGAGTATCTTTAATAGACATGTGTGTTCAAACGGACGAACACTAAGTGAAATTTTTTACCTTCAGACACACAGATTATACGGTGACAACTTTCATAAGAGACGTTGCTGTTGTTGCCTCTCATTAGGTGCTGGTAGAAAAGTATAATGAGAAGTTATTAATAGGACATAATTTAAACCCCCTAACATAACATGGCAAAAAGTGTTCACACAAACCTCGAATGGGACCAAATTCTGCATTGTTAACGCGAGTGTTCAAACCGCAAATATCCTTACATGTGACACATTGATTGACATGTTGTTTGTTTTGCACATGCAACTGATCATCAGGGCTATATGTAACCGCGGAACTGCTGTCAAAAGTCGTGTCCCATTTCCATTTAGATGTATTTGTAATAACATGATCCCCTGCTGCAAAACGTCCAAGAGTATTGGAATCAGTATGTTGTAGCGAATATGGAAAAGCAAACTGTATAAAAGCTAACATACTTACGTATAGTTGGCATTTGCTGGTACACATCAATAACCAAAGCATTGTAAAGAGGCAATGACATCTCTTCAGCTGGCTGAGACGCTTGTGACGATCAATTTTCATGAAAGGACGCAACATTCTTCGATTGATGCATCTTTTTAAGCCCCTGTTAAAAGACGTTGTATTGATTCGTGAATGAGGGTATGTATAACAATAACATATGAGGCTAAAATAAAAACAATGTTTCATGAATGAAGTTGCAGTGTCTAAAACATAAAGATGTGGCACGCACACAAAGACATAATGTCAGTAATTTCGACAGCCTCTCATATAATTCTCAATTCCACTTATTTCAACTTTAGCGCACACAAATTAGCACAAACATGCAAACAGGTTGATTGTCGACATGTATGGACATGCTGATAACTGATAAAATGTATATCCCCTTCGAAAATACGACAACCTAATCACATCAGGGTTTCGGCAAATAAACTAAGAAAAGGTTCAAACTTTTTAATAATACTTAAAACAAAGTTAGCCGATTTACTACTATCGTCCTATTAGATAAACAAATTATATCTGATATTTTAAAACGAATTATATCTAGGGGCGTCTCTATCACCTTCCACACAATTTAAAAAAATCAGATAAAGAAACATACATCTCTCCTCCGTCTCCGTCATTGACCCAAAGTTGAAAATGAAAGCTTCACCTCCATTCATCTTCTTCATCTCGATAGGAGAAGATGAATCACAGGGTTTGAAGTAACCTGTAAATCAACACGAAACCATCAAAGGAATAAAAGTCACATAACCCGCGAAAAATCAGTATTCGCAGCCATAATATTTCATTAAGCATAAAAGATCAAACCCCTTAAGATCACCTAACCTCCAAAAAGCACTAAGTTTTCGATATATGGCGAAAAATACAGTCTTTGTTCCTCTTTTACCTTGTACCCAATACAATATAACCCACTCCAATAATCTCCCAAACAGTACTAATTTTTCGATGATATCCAAATTCGCACCCAATACAATATAATCCACTCACTTACAATATATGATCAAACCTAAATCTTTACACCAACAAAATTTAACAATATATGATCAAACCCTAAGTTGCATATCTTAACATAAGATCAAAATAATCATACCCATATGATCAAAATCAAAACTTTAAGATCCTATGATTGATATAAATATATGAAAAATCAAAAGAGAAAATTAATCTTCTAAAAAATAATACGTACCTGATAAGTTAGGAGGTGAGGCGCTGATGATGAAGCGGTGGAAGAACTATTAAGAATGAGCATATGATGCAAAATAAGTAATATACTGAAATGGACAGACCGATAGCAAGAAGTAAAAGGTTATATCAGTTACCAGCTTATAATCAATATGCAAAGTTATACTCCGTATCAGTTACCAGCTTAGCAACTGTAAAAGGTGTTGCGGCAAGACGCAGACGGTCTCATTGATGTCGAGGCCTTTCTAGTCATCACAGCCTCAAAATTCATTTGTAAATATAAAGTGCAGCTCATTAAAGCGTCCCCCCCCCCCCCCCCCCCTTCAGTACATATCTTCGCCATGGTTGCGATCTCAAGAAGCTCACACCGCCACGTGCTTTATGTCAGGTTCAAATTCATAAAAGAGGCATGTTCTGCATGCTTGAGGCACTTGACGCATATCTTCACACCACAATCCTCATTTAAACGGAGAGTATTTGAACCCGTGCGAACAACCTGCCGACCCATTTGTTCTTCCACCTGATGATAAGGTAAAAGAAAACAATATTACAGAAGTTAGTTTAACTAAAGAGTATGTACAATGTGTACTTGTTGAAGCATATACATGACTCCGCCACATATAAATAACATGATTGTCACATAAATGAACCTTAAACAAATTATTTTTCTAGACTGAGTTTGATTTTGCAAAATATGCTAACATTTGTTTTGCTTAACCCTGAGCAAACACGAAAAATTAATGTTAGCAGCAACTAACCTAGCTGCTGCCAAGCCTCTATACATGTTATATTTTAGTAAAACCTTTTTTCGATTTATAGGAACGCATGCTTCAAATACAGATGCCAAACAAATTGCAACAGAAAAGACACTTACCAAGAGATGCTTTACCGCAATCAGTTCCCAACCTCATTATCGCCTGAAATTCCTTTCATAGCTGATATATCCTGTAACAATGAAAACACCGCGATTAAATGAATGAAATCATGATCGTCTTTTAAAGAAATCGAGTTTCCCATTATGCTAAAGGCAAAGTACCAACACAAATATGAAGATTTAAAGACACATATTTACAGGCGGTTTCAAATCGAACCAAACCAATAAAAAACCATGTTTACCACTACCACCATTGCCAAAACTTATTTATCTTAATACGACAATCCCAAACAAACCACGATATTCTCTAAGAAACTAAGTTCGGAATAAATGTAAGATTAACGGAGAGACTAGTACCGGGGGTACAAAGAAAATCAGAACAAGCCATCAATTTATTTTGCTACACATCGTCACCATCCCCATCCCCATTCTTCTTATTCGACTTAGGCATCGTGGCAACACTCGTATCACCGACATTCCCCGACGGTTTACCCCATCGTCCGTTTGAACACACATGTCTATTAAAGATACTCCCTACAAATCATGAAACCAAATCAATTCAAATCAATAATAAACAACCTCAATTACAAAAAACAATAATTTTGCTTAAAAAAATACTCGTATTAGTCCCAAACCGCCTATTAGCCCCAAATAATTCTTTTTAGGGTTTTTTCAATCTACATTCGCAAACCATGTATTGTGGTATCACATCAATCTCAAAGTGAATCACATCACAAAAACCTTCATCTTTAACTTATTTATTTGCACAATGGAATCAAAACAAAATTAAATTGATTAGTAAAATCGAAACCCTATTTGAGTATATGTGATAATTACCTACTTTAGGGTGCGGACATCATAGAATCACTCGTATATTCATGGTGTTTATGAATCGGTAGAAATTCATAGGTCGGAATTGTTTTGAAACTGGTTGGGGGTAATGAAGTGATTAATGAGGAAGAGTATACAAGAAGTTTCAATCATAATTGAAGATTGAAGACCGAGTATTCAAGCTTGAAGACCAAATCTTCATTGTCACAGAGCCAACTAAAGACACGTCCAACATGGCAAATTTACAAGACTCGATTGATGCCAAAACCGAGTAGTGCAGTGTGTGTTTTGGAGAAGTATATTTATGTTTGAGTAAGATATGTTTTTGTGATTAAGTTGATTGTCTTATTAATAAGTTGATATGGAAGTTGATTATAAATAAGAAAGTTAATATGGCGCTGAGTTAATATGACGCTGAGTTGCGAGTGATACGTTAAATTGTTTAACACAAAAGCTTACAGCCTCATGACACGCAACCTCAATTCCCCAAACAACTTTCTTAAAAAACATCAAACTTAAAACCAGTAACAAAATTCAAGAATCTTCTTATTTTTTTTTTACAAAAAATGGGTGATGAAAAATTACCCATTAGCATGAACAGAGATCGTGAACTGCTCATACCAATATCAAACACAAATGATAATGATGATGATCATCAACTGTCTTCTTCTTCATTTTCTCATCATCCTGGCCGCGAGGTTTTCTTTTTTTATAAAATTTTTTGTTTTTATGGATTGATTTGTTTAATGGGTTTTGGTTATTTTTTTATAAAGTTGCAATTTTTTTTGTGAATTTGGTGATTTGATCAGGGTTTTAGGGGGGTGTTTGTTTCGGCTTATGACTTATTTGGTTTTGGGCTTTTGTTTCATAAGCTCACTTTTTGTCGCTTATTTTGAAACTTTTCGGCTTATATAAGTTTATTATGACATAATAAAACTTATATAAGTTTCAAAATAAGCCACAAAAAGTGAGCTTATGAAGCATAAGCCCAAAACCAAATAAGCAATAAGCCAAAAAAAATAATAATATGTTTTTGATGGTTTTAGGGTTTTGGAGTTAGTAATTGGGTTGAATTGTGTAATGGGTTTTGGCGAATTGGTATAAAGATTGAATCTTGATGAGGGTTTATCAGGATTAGATTGAAATGCATGAGTTTATAGATAGGGGTGTATCTTTGGGCTTTTGAGATTATATGCTTTCTGCTTATTTTGAAACTTAATAGGCTTATATAAGCTTATTATGACATAATAGACGCATATAAGCTCATGAGCTTCAAAATAAGCCGAAATAGATGAGTTTATGAAAGATAAGCGGAAAACACATAAGCTCGTAAGCGGTAAACCCAAAAATAAGCTTAAGCAAACGCCCCTTAGGGTTACAATCATATGATTATATGGGTTAATTTGTGTAATGGGTTATGGACAGGGGCGGAAGCACTTTGTAAGTAGGGGGGGGCGGTGCCCTCCATAATTCGCCAAAAAACATCGATTTTTAGTGTAAAATTGACCTTTTTTTTAAAGTGCACCCCACCACAAAATCAAATTGCCCCTCATGTTAAAGCAAAACAGTGTAAAAACCTTATATCTCCGTCTTCATCTTTGTGTGCAAAACGACTTTTGTCAATAAATTTTTTTTTTGCCCCCCGTCCTCTAACTTCCTGGTTCCGCCACTGGTTATGGATAGTTCTATATAAAGTTGCAATCTTTATTCTGAATTTGCGATTTGATTGGTTATTTTTGGTGGGGTATTGGTTGTTAATAAGTATTGATCAGGGTTTTAGATGGGGTCGTGTTTTTGTATGGTTTTGACGGTTTTAAGGCTGATTTGTGTAATGAGTTTTTACAATCTGTGCGAGTGTTTGGCATGTGTTTTTGTAGTTTTGGGAACTACCACCAAGGTGGCCTAGTGGTCATGCGTATTTGAACCTCACTAGGTACATCTTGGGGGTGGCAAGGGAAAGGGTTCGGAAATGGTCACGAGGATACTTTGTTTTGGCCGCCTGCATCTGAACTGAACTGGGAAAAACCTCGCATGATTACCTTTTTTTTGATTATTTTTTTATGGGCTATTAGTATTGGTCGGTGTTGGTTTTTATGTGATTTTGATGGGTTTAGCCATTTAAGGTAACCAGGGTTGGCAGCGACGGGACCAAAAACAAATTGACTAGAGACACAATGTTATTGGACCTTGTGCATGCAGGAAAAATCAAGGTGTTTTACAAACAATAACACAACGCCGCAAAATCCTTGTGTGGACCCCCCAAGGACCTACCCTGGTTCTATCCATGGGGGTTGGTGCTTGTGCTGAATTGTGTATGAGAATTGAATTGAATATGTTTGTGTTATGGGGTGTTTAGGATTATATCGTGTTTCTGGTGTTTGGGAATAGTGAAAATGATTTGATTATGTGATTATTTAGGTGTCAAATAGCCAAATTTGAATAATCCAGTAGTTGCTGCAGCAAAACTTATCATAATTGCAATTATTTATACAACTTGAATCTTGATTAGGTATTTAAACGGAGTGTTTATAAGGATCGTATTGGATGTTACAATCAAGGAGTATTGGCATTGTGTTTTGAAAGCGCTTATCTGATAATAAGTTTTAAGTCACAGATTGTTTGTTTATTTAAAGATCGTGATCAGTTTTAGTAGCAGCATCATTGTCTAAGGTCATCTTACGTATCAATCCTAATATAGTCAGAGCATGTCAAACACTCGCACAGTAGTTTAGGAGAGCCAAAATCATATCTTGTTAAGGTTGATTCGGATTATTTCCTATCACAAAAGAACTTCCAAAATGCAATGACAAACACCACCACTGACTGAATCTGTCAACTATTCAACCTTTGTAAACATGAATAAGTATTGATGAGGTTTTGTAGATGTAAAAATGTGTCTTTGTATGTGCATCGTCATCACTTATCGCTAACATGATTTGCATGTTATTTCTTTCTTGTAGACCTTCTCCAAAGTCCTTAGGAGTTGGGCTTCTAAAAAGTTCATGACCGGATGGTATGCAGTATTTCCTTCATAATCATTTTACTTCGCTTAGTATTCTTAAACTTTTAAGCATAAACATATGTTTTGGCATCATACTTTGCTTGCTTTTGACTCTTCTCGCAGTGTCATCCTGTTACCGCTAGCTATTACTTTCTACACAACATGGTGGTTTATACATTTTGTGGACGGATTTTTCTCTCCTATCTACGCTCAACTTGGCATAAACATATTCGGTTCGTATACCCGAACCATCTTTTCTGGCTCATATGTTTTGCTTTATACGAAGTTGTTTATAACGTACCATTAAGTCTACAAAACTTACATTGTACTTTTATTTTCTATTGTAATTTCCGGTTGGGATTTGCAGTTTTTAAGTCATTGTGACCATAATAAGTTGTATAAATTCATAGATGGGCAACCTAAAGTTCATCTCACCAAATTAGTCTTGTTGCAGCAACTTGTTAAGTGATTTTTTAGATCTGATTATCTAAATATTAATCATGGATGGGCGACCTAAAGTTTATCTCGCCAAATTACTCATATGGCTTTATAGCGGTTCAATAAACAATTGAAGGATAGGCTCAAATTATCAGAATTTGCCATAAACTTGCAACATTTTTTTATCTGATTATCACAATGTAGAAATATACATTTAAAACAATCTTCTGCATTCATCTTTTTAACGCATATCCAAACACCCCCTAAATCCTAACAACCAACTTCTTTGTATAGGTCTCGGGTTTGTAACTTCCGTCACATTCATATTTGTGGTTGGAATCTTCATGTCATCATGGTTGGGTGCATCTGTCTTAAGCCTTGGTGAATGGTTCATTAAACGTATGCCTTTTGTTCGTCATATCTATGATGCCTCCAAGCAGATTAGCGCTGCCATATCTCCAGGTCAGTTAGTGTAACTTTTCCCGTTAATAACCAAACAATCAATGGGACCCACAACTCATTTAGTCATCTTTGATGCAGATCAAAACTCACGAGCCTTTCAGGAAGTTGTCATTATTAAGCATCCTCGTGCCGGTGAATATGCATTTGGGTTCATCACTTCATCGTTCATTCTTCAGGTGCATCATATTTATTGATTAATGTAGTGCTTCCGTATAACTGTTGATATATTTGTTTTAACTTTTTCATACGCAATTATGTGAAACAGAGTTACACAGGGGAGGAAGAGCTTTATTCGGTATATGTTCCGACAAACCATCTTTATATTGGTGATATATTTTTGGTGAATTCTAAAGAAGTTATCAGACCAAATTTATCCGTTCGTGAAGGAATAGGCAAGTTTTCATCCCTTTTATTACAAGTGCCAGTTTTGATTTCTACATGGGTCGGTTTGGGTTATGCTTTATCTCAAACGGGTCAAATATAACATTGTGTCTAACGAGGGAACAGGACGAATGAGTTGAAATCTTTCAAATCAAAGATTTAATATAACTGTGTACTTATTTGTTTGAGATCACAATCAGTGGATTCATGATTATTTGAAAATAAATATATTAAATGGAGAAAAATGCAATAGTGGGTCAGTCTGGCCTGTTTTGACCCGTTACCCAACATGCCCGACCTATACCTTGCGAAACCCAGTAAGCTTATTTACGTATGTTTTTCTTGGTGGTGCAGAAATTGTGGTATCGGGGGGCATGTCGATGCCACAGCTGCTAACGACATCTGATTCAGGCCTCAGTCGGTATGGACCTAGAAATAACAGAAGCTGAGGGGCATGTGAATATGTTACGAGTTAACTTATTTTGTTCTTGGACTTGATCACAAAATCTTTAGATACATCATTAAAGGGGTAGTATTTTTCTGATAAATTTCGAGTTTATAGTTCAGCTAGTTAATGTTTTTTTTTTTTGTAGGTTCAAAATAGAGATATATACCGAAATCCGCAAAGTTTTCCATCTGCAATCTAGCTAACAAAGACAACCACACAATCAAATAATTATGCAATCACCATTCATGAATATATATAGATACCATACAAAACAGATTATCGGACGTACACTGATCTGAATTTACATGATAGACGGAATTAGAAGTGGGCGCTTTTGTAATAGCGCTAGCCTATACTATAAAAACTAAACAAAAAACTATATATAACATCTCCAGAAGTGCCTTCACCTCTCAAAGCAACAATTTAACTATCTGCACGAAAGCCGAAGGATCAACACGAGGAACACCATCTATAGCACGAGAAGTGCCTTCAAAGCGTCAATTTTAGCCCTCAACAGTTGATTCTCCATAGAAACACTATGACGAGAACGAACAAGAGACTTTAGAAGTTTCTTCTCTTTAACCCGAGCCGTAAAAGCAACCTTGGAACGATGATGATCAGCTCGAACGCGCTTGTTAGTGCGGCGTACTAGGTTCCTGAAGCGGCGATCGCTTGACTCCAATTTATCTTCCAATGTACAGACATCCTTATAAAAACGGTTAGCATAGATGCGCCGCTCGTCAGCCCTTCCCTTCCACTTAGCAACACGGCGCTTCTCCAACTCTAACTCAGAAACCATATGCTGGATCTTGGCCGACATATCATCAACTTCAGACGACAAATCATCAACATGACTGCGAAGAAGGTTGTTCTCGAAAGCAGCAGCCTCGAAACGCTGAAAAGGAATGTAAGCAAAATCACCGTCGCGTGTCTTGAGCACGATCATCTCTTCCTTTTCCTTTTCCAAACTAAACGACGAAGCCGAAGTCAACATTATCAGATATATCGCTAGTTGCTTGGTCTTACTTTTTTTTTTATCGATACTAAGCGAATGATTGATTTTATATATATAGAGAACTATGGCGGTGGACTAGGCTTGGGTGGTACGGCCCATGCATGCAATTTTTTTTCTTTCAAATAATGCCTTTTTAATGTTTATGATTTAGTAATTCTCTTTTGGAACCAAAACAATTTCTGTTTACGCAATTTTGTTTTTAGAGCATAAAATTATTATTTAATGAATATCTTAAAAAAATTTAATTTAAGTTTGATTCTTTTGTTTAAATTTACCCTTTACATTGATAGAATTTTTAATATATAAACTATTATAATTTTGTTTATTACATGTATAAACATTAATCGTAAGTTAACGACAATTTCACAACTATAATTATTCATCAGTTTATATTTGTAAGGCTGCCCACTACGCCGACACTATAACGCTCAAGAAATTTAAATATTTTAATAATATATATGCACCCGTTTAGATAAAAGAAAAAAAAGAGTCATAACGTAACGTTCACATCTTTTCGTTTGTTGTTACGTACTATTTGAGGATTCGTCCTCGATTTTTTTTAAGGGTGGTAGAATTATAATACCCCAAAAATATTTTAGGTATAATAGTAGTATACGTATAACACATATGGAAACTAATAAAGGAAAATTAAATTTGATTTTCCATTAATTAAGAAATGATTTTTCACATTAAATAAATATTACTATGGAAACAGAAAAAAAGGAAAACGCGTTTGGAGTTGTTGGGGTCAAATTATCATCCCTTAAATCATGGCATATAATTTGCTTATTAACCACTCCATGACATTCTATAATAAAAGAATCACGCATCAAGTGTTGGTTTCGTTCGATGGAAGTCGGGTTCGTTTTTGGGTTGAGATTTGATCAGGTGGTGCTCCTCTAGTGTTTTATTTTTGTCAATGTTCATGCCCGTGTTCGACTTTAATCCGTTCGTGCTTTCCTTTAAAGGTACAAATTGATCAGTGCTCCTACATGTGTTTAAAGTATAGAAACAATTTGCACTAGGAAAACTGAATAAGTTAGAAAACAAGCTAAATTTTGGGTTCTGTACCAAAACGCATCAAAAGAAAGAGATATTTTAATAATCATATGATCTTTTGGGTTGATATAGTGAACTGAAGTTAATAACAAAAATAAGTTGATATGGAAGAAGATGATGTTACATTTGTGACTTTAAGATTCAGAAATTAGTTTGATCATGTATGTAAGTTTAACATTGACGTCATACGCATGAAATAATTTTTAATATGGAACATGGCCATGCAATTTACTACTATTGAAACTAATAAAACGAAATTGCTGCGTACCATTTTGCATGGAGAGAACAAAAGAGTCTAACTTGATTATATGTTTTGTTAAAACATCCGTTAAAAGTCAATACATGAATATACAAAACGCATCCTAGCTAAGATGATCTATTAAACTAGAGGACATGGTGAAGTATTTATGTTTTGTTAACTACTATATTAGATAATAAGGAGACATAATTTCGTAATAATGTATGTATAAGAGACAACAATAAAAAGAAGTTAGTCATTTAGTAACGGAACTAAGACATTTGAGTAATAATTATAATTTTGTCAAATCTTCTTATGTAGAACTTGTTGAGGATTATTTTACGGTGTGCATTTTGTTGAGAACGTTGGAACTACTTGTTAGCGTTAGGCAATTTAAAACAATTATTCAGGTACGGATATTTCTCACCCTTTTCTCTTTACTATTGTTATGATATACCACTTGTTTCGTTCGTTTGATTATTCGTACGGATATTCTTTACCTCTTCTCTTTACTATTGTGACGATTCATTGATTCTTTCGTTGGCGTTGACCAACAGTCGTTTGCTTCCTTGTTCATTAAAATATTTAATCTGGCCTTCTGAGAATTCTTTGTTTGCAAAACATTATACTTGACAAAACCTCTTTTCTGGTCTTGTGGCTATCATTTCTTTCTCTTGCAATCATATTTACTCCTATTGGTTATTAGTACGCTTCATTGGTTCTTCCGTTTACATTGATTATTGGTACAAGGATTATATCTTTCTCATTTGTCAATCTTGATACGTTTCGATATTCGGTATTTGCTTCTTTTGGTCGTTGGTATGTTTTGTTGGTTCTCTCGTTTGCATTTTCATAAGTACAGATATTCTATCCTTTCTTTTAAGGATTCTTATGACATTCGATCCTTATTTATTTGCACCTTTGAGATCCCTATATATTTTTCCCTAGCCTTTGATTCGTAATTCGTTTGCTACCTATTTGATAATTTGTTTGGACCCTTGAATTCGTTTGACACATGCTACATTTGACATTGCCATGATATGAATTTATCCGTTTTGTTTAGACATGATGTTCTTTGGACATAATATTGTTTCGTTTCGATATGCTATATGAACCCTTTGTTTTGTTCTGATGCCCGAGCTAACTAGCCATGGAGGTACCATGGCCGCGTCATTGAGGCACCAATGGTGTGACACTATCTGTGGCGGTGTGATCAGTCCACGGCGTTCCCTTTCGTTTTGTGTGCTCTATTATGCACTTGGCCATATATGATTTGATTTGTAGGGAGCGTATGGATGCATCCTAGGTATTTTGTTCAGTTTAGTTTTAGTGCATGGCTTAGTGTGGTGCTAACACCCCATTGCACTTTCGTTTCGGTACATGCGGAGATTGCAACTCCCTTGTACAACTTGCTATGATATATATGTGATTATTTAGTCTAAGCGTGTGGCATGCTTTAGACTTTCGTTTCGAGCTCGTGGGGGAGGGGGGCATTTCTACATGTTTTGTTTGGCTACCTATTTTGTTCAGCTCTTATGATATATGAGACCTTTGTTA
>BQNB010059267.1:0-26843 GCA_026074375.1 Tanacetum coccineum
AATGACAATTCATAATCTTTCAAAATTGTGTTCTCAACAATGCTAACCCTTAATTTTATATTCATTTTACAACTTGGTATCAATTATTTAGTGTCAAACATATGTAAAATTGAGGGGGAGCAAGTTAATGTTCCATATAATTCATGCTAAGTATAAAAGTTTTCTCCATAGAAACTCACCTTAATGATAATAGCAAAATACTGCAATAAGCTGTAGGCACGGAAAATTGATACAACACTCTATCCGACACCTAAATAATGAAATCATGTCTACTTTAACATGTATGCAAAACAAGTGAGTTACAATGCATTATCCATCCTTAGTAAGTGCTTTGAGTTTATGAAAATCTTTATTCATAATACTTGTAAAAACCAAAGTTCTCATGATACGTCTTTCCTCGTTAGGTCAAGTTCTCTACTACATGTTCATATCCGTATGTCATGTTACTTACCCATAAAATATTAGAGGTTGTATGGTATAAGATCATGATTGAGTCCATGGTCGGATAAGTCTCTAAGTAGGTCAAACAGTCTACTTATGTCCGAATGTCCAAAAAGAGGTTTTTACGTCTATTGGGTCTACATAAAGGTATAAATTTCCAAGTTATCATGTTTCAAGTAGTTTAATAGGTAAGGATTAGTATGAAATGATATAAGTCTTGATTAGGTCTCATTTTACCAAAAATAAGTTAGAGTTTTTAAGAAAATACTAGCAGAATTTATTATGACTTTATTCTAAACGGGTCAACTTTAAGTGTTCGCCACGACTTCGTTATTCGTCCTTTTTACTTGGTTCTTTTGCTGCCTTCTTTTCATATTATAATCCATCTAAAACAGTAGGGTTTCCATTTTAATATCACTTCTAGGTGCCTTGTTAAATTAGCAAAAGTTGGTGCATAATTATGATCCTTTATATTACACATAAAATCATAGATCTTCTCGGGTCGATATCTTGGTCGTTTCTTATCCGTTTTAAGTGATTCCAAAGGCCAATGAAAGCTTATTATGTCTACTTTATAATGGTCAAGGGTTATGTTCTTACTTGTTAACCATTTATGTTCGAAATCAAATTTAATATGTCATGTTTTTACGTACGCATGTAGGTTTTTACGTATGCATGTAGCTTTTTACGTGTGCATGTAACTTCTTTCAAGTTATTTTTGAACTTTAAGCACTTCTAATTAGGACTAATGCATGTAATAAAAAGTATTGAACATGGAAAAATGCAACTCACAATGGTTTAGACGATTCAAGAGACGTACGAGCTAGAAAATCCTAGAAAACCCACGTTTTCTACTTCTACTCGTACAAACCCAAACCAAAGCTATAACTTCAAGTAAATAATGTTTTGTGATCACCAAAACAACCCAAGAGAGTGTATTTGCAGGTTGTAAGAGTATGGCATCAAGGGAGCAAACGAAAACTAGTTTACACGAAATTAGGTTTTAGTGCACACTTAGGGTTTTCTTCGACTAGTTTAGGTTCTTGTTCGACATGTAGGGGCTGTTTAGGGTTAATTCTTGTTTAGGATTCTTTTGTAGGTGTTTAAGGAACATACAAGGAAGGTTTACAAGTATCAAGTGAGGTTCTTGGTTGATCAAAGTGTGTGTTTGGGGCTGTTTGTGCTCTCGTCAAAACAAGGAAGCAAAAGGGAGTGTGTGTGTGTTTTTCAAATGTAATGGCAGCTCCAAGACTTCAAGTGCTGTGTTATAACCTTCCAAGGATCATGAAATCTCAGCCATTATCACAAGGAATAGTGCATTGATAAAAAAGAAATGAATGGGAGGGTTTTTAGGGATTTTTGAATGGATAGGCATGGTATGGGCACATTATGGTATTATTAGGCTAGCAAGTTGTCTAAATAATGTATGGTATTTTGAAAACCTGAATATATAATGTAAAAACATGTTACCAAGGTAAATGTAAAGGTTTAAGGAAGGTAAATATGAAATATAAGCAAGTGTTAAGCATAAGGTGGTATTTGGTGAAGTTATGTTGTATAAACCTGGTTACAAGGTAATTTGTGGGTAAAGCTTATCAAAATATATGTAACATGGGTAATTAAGGGTAAATAAGGTTTACTTGAGTGTTAGATATGATAAGTTGAGTTTACGGTACGTTATACGAAAGTAAAAATGATTATTGGGCGAAATAGGGTATTTAGCGGTTTAATAAACGTACATGGACGTTTAAATGTTTAGAATGATATCTCATGAGTTTACTACTGATGTAAACTCATTTTAGAGTTTTGTTTAGGTGTTGGGATCACAAGAACATAAGGAAAATATTTCGTTCACAAATAACGAGCAAAATACGATCGTATTGCTAATATGCTCTAAAATATCCTTTTAGGCTTGAAATGCAATATTAATGACGTTTATATAGTAATTAGGCTCTCTATAGCCTAAAACATTGTATCTCACTCCTATGATAACTTTCTTTTAAGATTAAATGGTAATTCGATAGTTTCACGGTAAATAATTAAGCGTAAATGGTTAAAAGTAAAACCTACATTTTACGGAGTGTTACAGTTCTCTACTTGCAAAAATATGTTGCATTAGTTGAGATTTATCGTGAAATTGAAAATCTTCAAAAACTTAAAGTGCTAGACATTCGTGGTAGCGGATTAGAAAACATACCACCTCAAGTTGAGAGCTTGATTTCGCTACGACGTTTGTTGGTATCATTTACTAGCTCAATGAGTATACATCCTACCCAAAAACTGCCCAACCTCACGCTCCCAAGTGAATTATGGACCTCTACGTGCGTTCCAACGGACTTTAACGATAGGTATACGACTTTGTTTGAGGTTTTTAACTTCACGGTCCATAATCTCTACGGGTTCCTCCACGAAGTTGAGTTTGTCGTAGAGTTGGATTTCCTCCAAAGGAATAATGAGTGTTTCGTCGGACAAACACTTCTTTAGGTTGCAGACGTGAAACACATTGTGTACCCTACTAAGCTCTTGTGGTAATTCCAAACGGTAAGCCACTGGACCAATCCTTTCTATAATCCGAAAGGGTCCAATGTAGCGAGGATTTAACTTCCCGCGCTTTCCAAATCGAATTACACCTTTCCATGGTGCAACTTTGAGCAATACCTTATCTCCAACTTCAAATTCAAGGGGTCTACGCCTCTTATCGGCATAGCTCTTTTGTCGGTCACGTGCAGCTTGCATGCGATTCCTGATTTGAACGATCTTTTCTGTTGTTTCATGAATAATCTTTAGTCCGGTGAGTTGTGCCTCTCCAACTTCAGCCCAACAAACAGGTGAATGACACTTTCTACCTTAAAGTGCTTCGAAAGGTGCAGCTTTAATGCTCGTGTGATAACTGTTGTTGTACGAGAATTTTACTAGTGGTAAGTGTCTATCCCAACCATTCCCAAAGTCAATCACACAGGCTCTCAGCAAGTCTTCTAACGTTTGAATGGTCCTTTCACTCTGACCATCGGTCTGAGGGTGATAAGCGGTACTCAAGTCCAACTGTGTACCCAATGCTTTCTGCAAAAATTGCCAAAACCTCGGGGTGAAATGACTATCACGATCAAAGATTATTGACAGCGGTACACCATGTCTTGATACTATTTCCCTCAAGTAAAGTCTCGCCAGTCTCTCTATCGAATCAGTCTCCTTCATTGGCAAGAAGTGAGCAGACTTGGTAAGACGATCGACAATGACCCAAATCGTATCAAATCCTGCTGCTGTTCTAGGTAACTTTGTGATGAAGTCCATCGTTGTCTTTTCCCACTTCTATTATGGTAGATCAGGCTGGACCAATAAACCAGATGGCTTTTGGTGTTCGTTCTTAACTTTTGCACAAGTCAAGCATTTACTGACATATGTGGCGATGTCAGCCTTCATGTTCGGCCACCAATATAACCTTTTCATGACATGGTACATCTTGTAGGATCCTGGATGAATAGAATACTTTGACTTATGCGACTCGTGCATAATCAAAGATCTCATGTCACTGTAACACAGCAACCAACTTCTATTATCCAAACACATCGTTCCATCAGCTCGTGCCTCTAACTTCTTTAACATGCCACCAATATCTTCTGCCTCAATGTTTTCTGTCTTAACCGCTTCTTGCTGAGCCTTAAAGATTCGCGACGGAAGGTTCAAGCCAATAGTCATCACTAAGGCTCTTACTCGTAGCGGTTTAATTCTTTCCTTACGGCTCAAAGCATCGGCTACTACATTTGCCTTCCCCGGGTGATAACGAATCTCGCAATCGTAATCACCGAGGAGTTCTATCCACCGTCTTTGCCTCATATTGAGTTATTTTTGGTTGAGGATGTGTTGTAGACTCTTATGATCGGTGAAAACTACACATTTTGTGTCGTGCAAATAGTGTCTCCAGATCTTTAGGGCAAACACCACTGCTCCTAAGTCCAGATCACGGGTAGTGTAGTTCTTCTCGTGAACCTTCAGTTGTCTAGAAGCATATGCAATAACCTTCGTCCTTTGCATCAATACAGCACCTAATCCTCTTATGAATGCATCACAGTACACTACAAAGTCATCACTGCCTTTGGGTAGTGCTAGAATAGGTGTATCACATAACTTCTGCTTCAGCAATTAGAAAGTTGACTCTTGTTCTTCACCCCAATCAAACTTCTTGTCCTTCTGTGTCAGCTCGGTCATAGGCTTGGCTATCTTAGAGAATCCTTTGATGAATCTCCTATAGTAACCAGCAAGGCCTAAGAATTGACGGATCTCTGAAGGGGTAGTAGGAGATGCCCAATTCTTAACAGCTTCAATCTTAGCTGGGTCCATGTGAATACCACTACTGTCAATCATGTGTCTAAGAAATTTCATTGTATTGATCCAAAATTCACACTTGGAAAATTTGGCGTACAACTTTTCTTTTTTCAGCAACTCTAGGATAGTCTTCAGGTGCTTCGCGTGCTCCTTCTCGTTGCGAGAGTATATGAGAATGTCATCGATTAACACGATCATAAACTTATCCAAGTAAGGTTTATACACACGGTTCATGAGGTCCATGAATACTGCAGGTGCGTTCGTCAAACCAAAAGGCATAACTTGGAACTTATAGTGTATGTACCGTGTTCTGAAAGCTGTCTTGGGGATATCTTCTTCTCTAACCCTTAACTGATGATAGCCTGACCTTAAGTCAATTTTGGAGTATACACTGGATCCTTGTAATTGATCAAACAGGTCATCGATCCTTGGTAAGGGGTAACAGTTCTTCACAGTAAGTTTGTTCAACTCACGGTAATCGATACACATACGGAAAGATCCATCTTTCTTTTTGACAAACAAGATCGGTGCTCCCCATGGAGAGGAACTCGGTCTTATAAAACCTTTGTCAGAAAGTTCTTTTAGCTGTTCAGCTAATTCCTTCATTTCTGCAGGTGCAAGATGGTATAGAGCGCGTGTAACAGGTGCAGCTCCTGGTATTAGTTCGATGTGAAATTCTACTTGGTGTGTCGGAGGTAGTCCTGGTAAGTCTTCAAGAAATACTTCCAGAAAATCTTTAACAACAGGCACATCTTCAACTCGTCTCTCGGGAGTTTCAATTTCTTCCTTTCTCATCACTTGAATCAGGAATACGGGACATCCCTTCTCAATGTACTTTTGAGTTCTGATGCTCGAGATGACTTCCAATCTGGATTTACTCCTAACTCCACTCCTTTCGCCTCGTACGATCAGTACATCATTTCCATACGGAATACGAATGTACTTCTCGTAACACACAACTATCGCGCGATGCTTTGACATCCAGTCCATTCCGATAATGACGTCAAAACTTCCTATTTCTATAGGGAGTAAGTCAATTTTGAATGTGTGGTTTTGCAAATTAAGAGTACACCCTCTTAAGATGGTAGTGGCGGTTAATGACTTCCCGTCGGCTAATTCGACATCGTAGCCAGTGTCTAATGCAGTAGGGGTGACATTTAAATGTTCACTAAAGGTAGATGATATAAAACTCCTATCTGCACCAGTATCAAACAGTACCGAAGCATAAACATTATTGATCTGGAACGTACCGTTGACCATGTTGTTGTCTTGTACGGCGCCTTCAGCACCCAATTGGTATACTCTACCCCGTGCTCTATTCTCTCTTTGGTTACTCGTAGATGCTCGGTTATTTCCTCTAGGGTTCACTTGTCTTTGATCATTCTGAGGCTGGGGTTGGCTACCTTGAATCTGGTTACCACGGCCTTGGTTTCCATTGTTTGGGCACTTGTTCTTGTAATGGCCCTTCTCACCACACCCGAAACAAGTAACATCCTTACCATGTCCTCCTTGGCTTTCGGGTCCTCTTTGGTCAGCTAGTCGAGGTGGTGTTCGACATTCCTTAGCCTTATGTCCTGCTTTACCACAGTTGTGGCAAATAGGAGGGCATGCATATGTGTGGTGTCGACCACATTTTCCACAGTATGGTAGTTTTCCAGCATAACTGCCTTGTCCGGCTATAAACACCCTTGCCGTCTTCGGGCGTTTGTTCGGATTGTAATTACCAGGGTTGTTGGTGTTGCTGTTGTTGTAATGGTTTCCACTCCACTTCCTCTTGTCTCTAGAGTTCTCCCCAATCTCTTGTACCACTTGGTACATTAACCCTTATGCCATTTCGATCGCTTCGTGTAGGTCTACCGGTTTGGATGAAGTTATGTTACCCTTGATGTTCAAAGGTAGGCCTTCAATGTATTGCTCAAATAACCGATCGATGGTTGGTACCATGTCAGGACATAAAAGAATTCGTTCTTGGAAGCGTTGATTATAGGCAGTGAGGTCAGTACCCTTCACTTTTAGATTCCACAACTCTCTTTCCATTTGTTTGACCTCGTTACGAGGGCAATACTTACGGATAAACATGGCCTTGAAATCATTCCAAGGTGTGGTATGAGCAGCCTCTAGAGTGACGGAACAGACGTACACATTCCACCATGTTAAGGCACCATCTAGCAATGTGCTAGAAGCAAACTTTACTCTATCTTCGTCCACAATGTTACTAATCCCAAATTGAGATTCCAACTTTTCAAACCAGCGGGTTAAACCTACGACACCTTATGTACCTCGAAAGTTTCCTTGCATGACTGCTCTGAATTCTTTATAGGTACATGTCTGTTTCTGGGAAACGTTAGACCAAAGGTTGGTTTCTTCCTGTGTACTTGCGGCATGTGTGACGGCGGCGGCTGCAAGTACTTCTGCTACACGTGTAGCGATGAGTTTGTTGAGCATTTGTGTGTCAATGCCACTGTTAATGTCTGGAGTGTTCTGGTTGGTTGAGCGGTTGACTGGAGGGTTTCGGTTGACAGTTGAACGTCATACAGGTGCCATATTCTATAAGACAAATAATAGAAGTGATGGTTATGACATGTATGGAATCGATATCGTAATGCATCACCACATATGCAAACTAATCATGCTATCCCAAGCAAAATGTAATCCAGATTTTAATGTTATTATAACCAAAATAGTTCCATACATGTTTCAAGATACAATAGAGAAAAGCTCATGAACCAACTAGTTGTGATAGACCTCATAACCTAGTGGTTGTACAAAGAAAATCAAAAGACGAAAATAAAACTAGAAATTGCTACGGCGGATCTGTTGGACTGTGGTCTCGAATGCCTCGAGTCTCTTCTCATGTGCCTCTTCCTGAGCACTTCTGACACGGTCCTCTGTATCCTCACACGCTTGTCTTAATCGAGTGATCAAGTCATCAATGGAGTCCTCCCACTGATCTACCTCAACTCGAGGTTTTACCTGCCACTTGGTCATGAAAACTGCCAACTCCTCTAGACAGGCAGCTGGATAGCTGTCCATGTCCTCGAGGGTAGTGTGAAAATTCCCTCTAAGGCGTGTCATACACACAGTCAAGGCTGTCTCTCCTCGAGATGTTGCAGCAACAGACACCGAATTCTCTCTAATCTTTGTTCCGTAGGGTGGAACATAAATTAAAGCTTTTTCCCTTTTAGTGGGGTCCGTTTCAGCAAGCATCTTTTGGTAAGCGACAATTTAATGTGGAGATGGTGGTGATGGTGGTGGTGACTCAGGGTCATCTTGGTAGTTAGCAAGGTTAAAAACAGAAATTCTAGCATGCTTTGCAAGGTTTGGCTCAATAACGGGTATAACAGACATACGAGCGGTACGTCTCGTTGGGTGAGGTGGTAATGATGATGGTAAGGTAGAAGATCTCCGGGTGCTATGGCTTCTGGTATAAACATAAGGGAGTGCGTCTGGATATCTAGGAAATATCGGGGTAGTGTTATCGGAGTCCATCATTTCATCTGAGTACGTCATGGCGCTGAGATAAGGAAAATACATAAGAATATGTAGGAGTACAAAAATACGTGCAGTTCAAGACTGATTACTCATATGTACACCATATAAAGCATGCGCTGTCTAAGAACATTCAAATTATATGTAGTTCATATATATATGTATTCCAAGTATGTTTAAATCACATGTGTCCCATGTTAAAGTATATGAAGCTCAATCATATGTGGCCCATACAAAATATATGAAATTCTTTAATTTTTGATTCACATGTACCCCATGTTAAGCAAACAGTAATAGCAGATAGCGAAAGCATGATAATCATATAAAGCAGATATGTAGGTATAGTCTAGTATTACTTAATGCAACCTGGTTCTCTATCACCAAAGGGCTCTGATACCAATCTGTTACACCCCCAAAATATCAGTGTATAATGGTAAGGAGCATGTAACTTCATGATTATCATATCACTAGGCAATACAAAACGACCTTTTTATGAGACGTTTTAGAAAATAGACCACTTATATTAAATAGAATTGAAATGTTTAAACAATGTGCGGAAGCATAAATCAGGTCACCAACATGGTGATATTGTTTTTAAATAGTACAAATGATCTTAAATTTAGAACGGGAAATTGACGGCAATGCATGAGACTTCACATAGCATCTTCATTCTTAATACATGAGAAAAACATTGCTAAAGTGTCAACATAAAGTTGGTGAGTTTATAGGTTTGTTTGTTTGATAATAAAGATGAACCACAAGATTTTATTTAAATGTGACAATATAACCAATACAAAGTCACATAAAATGAATTACTATTGTCTAAGCTCATGACACCGATGCGTTAACTTGTGTGTATCCCACAAAATGAATGCCCATGCAGGTGACTAACATAGGACACCAGTAATGACTCAAATGAAACTGTATTCGCTTGACTAATGTCAATCCAAAATGAACAGGAATGTCATTCCCGATAGATCTACCCATAACATTCGCGCTTACAAGCAATTAACGGTTCATGATAGCTGGCAATTAGCAACTTGGGTTAAATAGGGACTTAGACCAATCCGTAATGAGTAAATGTACTTGCGTTCATGCGTTTGAAATAAGCAATGTTCTCACCCTAAAAGATGATTTAAAACAGTAGAGTAGGGGCTATGAAAACTTACCTCAATATCAAAATACTGTAATAAATTTTAGGCACGGAAAATTGATACGACACTCTATCCGACACCTAAATAATGAAATCATGTCTACTTTAACATGTATGCCAAACAAATAAGTACAATGCATTATCCATCCTTAGTAAGTGCTTTGAGTTTATGAAAATCTTTATTCATAATAATTGCAAAAGTCAAAGTTCTCATGATACGTCTTTCCTCATTAGGTCAAGTTCTCCACTATATGTTCATATCCGTATGTCATGTTACTTACCCATAAAATATTAGAGGTTGTATAGTATAAGATTATGATGGAGTCCATGGTCGGATAAGTCTCTAAGTAGGTCAAACAGTCTACTTATGTCCGAATGTCCAAAAAGAGGTTTTTACGTCTATTGGGTCTACATAAAAGTATAAATTCCCAAATTATCATGTTTCAAGTAGTTTAATAGGTAAGGATTAGTATGAAATGATATAAGTCTTGATTAGGTCTCATTTTACCAAAAATAAGTTAGAGTTTTTAAGAAAATACTAGCAGAATTTATTATGACTTTATTCTAAACGGGTCAACTTTAAGTGTTCGCCACGACTTCGTTATTCGTCCTTTTTACTTGGTTCTTTTGCTGCATTCTTTTCATATTATAATCCATCTAAAACAGTAGGGTTTCCATTTTAATATCACTTCTAGGTGCCTTGTTAAATTAGCAAAAGTTGGTGCATAATTATGATCCTTTATATTTCACATAAAATCATAGATCTTCTCGGGTCGATATCTTGGTCGTTTCTTATCCGTTTTAAGTGATTCCAAAGGCCAATGAAAGCTTATTATGTCTACTTTATAATGGTCAAGGGTTATGTTCTTACTTGTTAACCATTTATGTTCGAAATCAAATTTAATATGACATGTTTTTACGTACGCATGTAGGTTTTTACGTATGCATGTAGGTTTTTACGTGTGCATGCAACTTCCTTCAAGTTATTTTTAAACTTTAAGCACTTCTAATTAGGACTAATGCATGTAATAAAAAGTATTGAACATGGAAAAATGCAACTCACAATGGTTTAGATGTTTCAAGAGGTATACGAGCTAGAAAACCCTAGAAAACCCACGTTTTCTATTTCTACTCGTTCAAACCCAAACCAAAGCTATAACTTCAAGTAAATAATGTTTTGTGATCACCAAAACAACCCAAGCGAGTGTATTTTCAGGTTGTAAGGGTATGAAATCAAGGGAGCAAACGAAAACTAGTTTACACCAAATTAGGTTTTAGTGCACACTTAGGGTTTTCTTCGACTAGTTTAGGTTCTTGTTCGACATGTAGGGGCTGTTTTGGGTTAATTCTTGTTTAGGTTTCTTTTGTAGGTGTTTAAGGAACATACAAGGAAGGTTTACAAGTATCAAGTGAGGTTCTTGGTTGATCAAAGTGTATGTTTGGGGCTGTTTGTGCTCTCATCAAAACAAGGAAGCAAAAAGGAGTTTGTGTGTGTGTATGTGTGTGTGTTTTTCAAATGTAATGGCAGCTCTAAGACTTCAAGTGCTGTGTTATAAACTTCCAAGTATCATGAAATCTCAGCCATTATCACAAGGAATAGTGCATTGAACAAAAAGAAATAAATGAGAGGGTTTTTACGGATTTTTGAATGGAAGGACATGGTATGGGCACATTATGGTATTATTAGGCTAGCAAGTTATCTAAATAATGTATGTTATTTTGAAAACATGAATATATAGTGTAAAAACATGTTACCAAGGTAAATGTAAAGGTTTAAGGAAGGTAAATATGAAATATAAGCAAGTGTTAAGCATAAGGTGGTATTTGGTGAAGTTATGTTGTATAGACTTGGTTAAAAGGTAATTTGTAGGTAAAGCTTATCAAAATATATGTAAAATAGGTAATTAAGTGTAAATAATTTTTACTTGAGTTTTAGATATGATAAGTTGAGTTTACGGTACGTTATACGAAAGTAAAAATGATTGTTGGGCGAAATATGGTATTTAGCGGTTTAATAAACATACATGGACATTTAAATGTTTAGGATGATATCTCATGAGATTACTACTGATGTAAACTCATTTTATAGTTTTGTTTAGGTATTGGGATCACAAGGACATAAGGAAAATATTTCGTTCACAAATAATGAGAAAAATATGATCGTATTGCTAATATGCTCTAAACTATCCTTTTAGGCTTAAAATGCAATATTAATGATGTTTATATAGTAATTAGGCTCTCTATAGCCTAAAACATTGTATCTCAATCCTAGAATAACTTCCTTTTGAGATTAAATGGTAATTCGATAGTTTCACGGTAAATAGTTAAGCGTAAATGGTTAAAAGTAAAACCTCAATTTTACAGAGTGTCACATATATTCACACGTGAAGATACTATTACTAAAAATTTCACCTGTGAAGATACTCTTATAATCTTTTTTCACGCACGAAGATGCTATTAATATACTTCAATCAATAAAAGTTCCTCTAATAAAATAAAAAAATTTATTTCATACTAATATTTTCACAAGTGAAGATACTCTAATTTTTACATGTGAGAATACTATTACTAAACTTTTTCACCTATGAAGATACTATTGCTAAACTTTTTCACCTGTGAAGATACTTTTATAAACTTTTTCAACCATGAAGATGCGATTAATATACTTCATTCAATAATTGTCTAATAAAATCTAAAAATTTATTTAATACTCATATCTTCACAAGTGAAGATACTATATGTAAACTTCTTCACGAATGAAGATTATACTAACATACTTCAATCATGAAAAATTTGTTTAGTTAAATAACAACATTAATTCCTTGTTGATAATTCACACACAAACATACTCTTATTAAACTTGATTACTTGCTTATATTTTATGTTAAACCCATAAGTGAGGTACAATCTGTGAAAAACTAATATGTCGTGACCAAACAAAACGCGTGGAAGTGTAGAAACATACTAGAGCATTTCCTAGCATTTAAAACAAAATATATCCATAACTAATTCCTACTAACTACTAACTTCATAAAAAAATCATTTATTAAACATCAATATCTCATAAATTTGCACTTCAACTACAAAAATCCGCTAGTACCATCAAAGATTCATTCCTTGCTAAACTTATTATGCCTGAAATTAATTAAAAAATCCACTAACAACATCAAAACTTAATTCCTTGCTAAACTTTTCAAACGTTGAAATACCATGACAATCCGTTAGTAACATCAAAACCTAATTACTTGCTAATATTTTTCACATGTGAATATACTTTAAAAATCCGCTAATAACATCAAAGCTTCATTCCTTCTTAAACTTTTCCGCTTGAAAATACTTTAAAAATACGCTAGTAAAATCAAAACCTAATTCCTTTCTAAACTTTTTCACATGTAGAGGTACTTTAAAAATTCACTAATAACATCTAAACTTAATTCTTTGCTAAACTTTCAACGCATGAAAATACTATAAAAATCCACTAGTAACATCATAATTTGATTCCTAGCTAAAGTTTACATGTGAAGATAATTTAAAAATCTGCTAGTAACATCAAAACCTAATTCCTTGCTAAAGTTTTCACATGTGATGACAAATTAAAAATCTGCTAGTAACATCAAAATTTGATTTCTATCTAAAATTTTCATATGTGAAGATACTTCACAGATTCCCTACTAAGATTAGAACCTAATTGCTTGCTAAACTTTATACTAAGATCATAATCAAAATATGAGCAAATATTGAAGCTTTGATATTACTAGCGTATTTTTTATACTAGAAGTGCAATAATAGAAGATATTCACGTTTAATACACGAGTGTTTAAGTTTTGTAAGAATATCTTTACACGTGAAAATTATATGCAAGGATTGAAGCTTTGATCTTACTAGCATACCTTTTTATACTAGAAGTGCAAAAATAGGAGATATTTATGTTTAATAGACAATTATTTAAGTTTTTTATGAATATTTACGCGCGTGCAAAGTACGAGTAAAAACTGAAGTTTTTTTTACTAACATATTTTTTATACTAAAAGTGTTAAATTACGAGATATTGGTGTTTAATAAATGATTATTTAAGTTTTGTAAGAATGTATCTTCACATGTGCAAATTATGAGCAAGGATTGAAGATTTTAACTTATTAGTGTATTTCTTATACTAGAAGTGCAAAATTATAAGATATTAATATTTAATAGACGATTATTTAAGTTTTGTATTCACGCGTGCAAATTATGACCAACTATTGAAGAATTTCTCTTACCAGCGTATTTTTTATATTAAAAGTGCAAGAATATGAGATATTGTTGTTTACTAGATGAAGATTTAAGTTTTGCAAGAATATCTTCACTCTTGCAAATTATGAGCAAATCTTGAAGCTTTAATCTTACTAGCGCATTTTTTATACCAGAAGTGCAAAAATATGAGATATTAATGGTTAATAGATGATTATTTAAGTTTTGTAAGAATATATCTTCACATTTGCAAATTATGAGCAAAGATTGAAGATTGATCTTACTTGTGTATTTTTTATACTAGAAGTGAAAAATGATAAGATATTAATATCTAATAGACGATTATTTAAGTTTTGTAAAAGTATCTTCACGGGTGCAAATTATGAGCGTGGATTGAAGCATTGCTCTTACTAGCGTATTTTTTTTATTATAAGTGCAAAAATTGGAAATATTCATGTTTATTACACGATTATATAGGTTTTGTAAAAATATCTTTACGCGTGCAAATTATGAGCAAGGCATGAAGCATTGCTCTTATTAGCGTATTTTTTATACTAGAAGTGCAAATATATTAGATATTCATGTTTAATAGACGATTATTTAAGTTTTGTAAGAATAACTCACACGAGCAAATTATGAGCAAGGATTGAAAATCATTTTAGTTTTTTAAGTTTTGTAGGAATATGGGTGAAGATTTTATAGAAAATCATTTTAGTTTTTTAAGAATATCTTCACATGTGAATTTTTTTATCGAGGATTAATGCTTTGGTCTTAGTCGCGTTCTATTTAAGTTTTTTAGGAATATCTTCACGGGTGAAGATTTTATAGAAAATCATTTTAGTTTTTTAAGAATATCTTCACATGTGAAAATTTTTATCGATGATTAATGCTTTGGTCTTAGTCGCGCTCTATTTAAGTTTTTTAGGAATATCTTCACGGGTGAAGATTTTATAGAAAATCATTTTAGTTTTTTAAGAATATCTTCACATGTGAAAATTTTTATCGATGATTAATGCTTTGGTCTTAGTCGCGCTCTATTTAAGTTTTTTAGGAATATCTTCATGGGTGAAGATTTTATAGAACTTAAATGATAAACAATTTTATTAAATATTTTTGAGAAAAGGTTATCCAAAATTGATATAAACGAAAACAAACACATAAATGTATGGCTTATAAGTTAGTTTTGATATATTCGTGGTTTGAAAAAAAATGTTTAATAGTTGTGTGGCCATAAGATGCATAATCCCTTTCTTTTTTAATGTTAGTTTTAGTTTTCTTACTTTTTATCATACTTTCATCTTGTCTCAGTTGATGGATGAATGTCAATCTCACTTTCTAATTCAATGCTAATAAATGAACTGATATGATAAATTATGTGATTTTTTTTCTATTTTTTATGTCTAACAATACTAGTAAAAAATATATTATATCCTTATATTAAACTATATTAAACTCTACGTAAATGCAACATGATGTTAAATGTCAATAACTCTCGTGAATTAAATCAAATATAATAATATATTTAAGTTTTAGTATCTCATTACTTAGGTATTGTTTGTAAAGCCAAATTGCTAAAAAAATAGTGTGTTTACAACATCTAGTAAGGGCATTTTTTGATCGTCTCGCTCAGGGCACCGAAAATTACGGACCGGCATGATTGTGAGCTAGAGGATACCAATAGTAATGCCCATCATTTTTCAATTTAATTACCTTCATTGGCAATTTTCTTACAGGCATATTGTTTTAGTTGTATTCTTATTGAGACAATTATACAAACCATTTTCATTTCTTATATTTATGAGTGAACAAAAGGGGTATTGCTGTATCACCAAGTCTAGCACGAAAATGCCATGACGAACTTCATGATCAAGAGGCCGAAAATATATGTATACATATTTAGATATTTGCCTTGTGAATCAAGAAAAGATTGAGGCCAGACAACATAAGATAAATTAAAGAAAGTCTCAATGTCATATACCTTTTCACATGCTTTATATAAACTATGGCAAATGCTAAATTTGTTGACATGTCAATAAGCATGTGTAAGTATATATCCAACTACAAAATATAACATATATGATAACCTAAAACAAAAACAACTATCCAAAAACTGGACAAAAACTAACACGTAAATTAGTTGCTAAAAAACCATATACATATTTATGATAAATATATAAGAACTTCGCCATAAGTCACATTCTAACCTGCTGGACACTGCTCCTTGGTGGCTGCTCTTGAAAATTGTCTAGCAACGCCATACGCGCACTAACCACAACTTTGAAGAAACAGTCCATTTCTGATTTGAGCTCATCTAATCCAGTCAGAAACTTCACATTATTTTTTCTATCAACTAGAACAATAACTGTCAAAAACTTCTTGCTTAATGTCACCCAAACCATCATGAAGCAACGGGTACAGTTTCTTGACGTTTTGGTCAATTATTCTAAGCTCTTTTAACGGAGAAAACTCCCCTGAAGCATATATGTTCTTGATTTCACTATGTTTACTGAAACTTGTAAAACGGTAAAACTTGCTTGCCACAAGTACTCTTTGGGAACTTGCATATCTACCAGAGGCTTGGGACGATTGAAAAAAAGCACACAAAATGTGCTAAAGATTGAACATGGGTCTGAACCTTGAGTCCATACATGGGCCCGATCCAAGTCTTTAGCTTTCAGGTATTTCTTGATCTTATGCAGGTTGAGTGTTTCTCGAGCTTTGCATATGACGTCACAAACACTCTTGTAATTTTGATTGTCGTAAACATCCTTGGTATTGCATCAATCATGAAGCGAAAGACGAAGCTTGCATGAGTTTTGTGGATTCTCGGAATTCTATAATCAAGTCATGTAACGTGCATTTCAGCATGACATAACCGAATCTTTGCCTCACAATATCGGTTCCATAAGCACCGCAAAAATCGAGCAACTTCAAACTGTTGTCTAAGTACATATCGACCCATTTAATGTCCTAACTACATATCGGAAGTTCCAAATCTACTGTTAGTTTTCTTATGTCGTCAAGCACCTCACATATAGTGCCCAATGTGGATTTCATCCATGAAAAGGTAATGACATCCTTTGTGTTATTAGGTTTCAACTGACGAAACCTTTTAGCTAAATTTTCTCGTAAGCAGTTAGCACACGGAATGGTAAATGAGAGCTTCTGTGCATCATCATCTTGAACGGATTCCCAATGGGGAGAAAGGGTATGTGAGGTCCCTCTGAGCGACTCATAGTTGGTGTATCTGTAAAAACCAAAATTGCAAGAGGAAAACATATAAATACAACTAAATATCCACCAAGGATCTTCCATCTTTAGCTTTGCAAGTGTTGGAGAGAGAAGTCTTTGTATGAAGTCTCTCCCAAGCATTTTGAATAAAAGTTGTTTCCATGACTAGATCTCGTGACTGACACGAAGGAGTAACCTTAGTGGTTGCTCCAAGGTTCAGCCTGAAAGAACCAATAATCAAGCACACGTTTACAATAGTAAGAAAATGAGAAAACAAACATAGTGTTTGCATCATTCTAAAATTTGACCAAAATCACTATCCGTAAGTAATGTGTGATTACATTAAATGACAAGTTGATAACTTTCAAATAAAATATATAACTCAAAACCAACATCATTTCCGTCTTTCAACAAAAATACGTACAATCTTACATAAAATAGTTTTAAACATGTGCAGAAACATGTTTTGGGAAGAGAAATTCATACCTGCTGAAAATTTGTAAAGAGTATTTTTTTAACACAAGAATAAACCAAAATGATACATTATCAGTATGTGGAATACTGATTCAATCACAATCACATGCAGCTTTCGTATATCCACTTGGAGTGTGATGGTGGTAACATTTGAATTAACATATTGATAATCCCGTTCATGATCAAAAGTCAAAACCAAATAATATCTTTGATTTCTACAAACAAATATCTAAGATTAAACAAAGGGTATGTTTGATGAACTCCTAGGAAACCTCTTAAGAACTTTGACTTGAAGAATATGATCTCATTCAATTAAAAGAAACTGGATTGAATCACAACGTTTTAGCTTCAATGTCAGAAAGGTAACTTGCTTGAATTAGCTCTGAAAAGCATCTGGACCTTCATTAGCTTAATATCATTAATAGCAACAAAAATTGATCATTATTTCTATAACACCCTAATTTTTACAAATATAGCAGCGGAAGCTAATCCGAGGTATTATTTCATAGTACAACAGTCATAATCATAGTAAACGAATCGTAAAGAGACGTTTTTGGAAAATTTAGTTATCATTCATTTTGTTGATAGAAATAATGCCTAAAAACATTAGTAATATTTTTCACATCTTTACGTTTTGATAATCACAAAATATAAAAACGTTCAATGTAAAATTAAACGTAAACAAGTATTTAGTAGTAAATACTCATTTTGAAAATTACATCACTTAAAGGTATGAATAAATAAATGCTTAATGCATTTTATGATCAAACAAAATTTTTATTCAACCTCACACTTTTATAAAATGTTGTAAACATTTTTATAAATATTACAAAACATTTTCTACAATTAAAATAAATGTTTTATTCAAATAAACATTTTGAAATTCAAATTCTCGGACCTAAAATGGCTAGAAAATGATCTAGAAAATTCCCCTACACAAAAGACAAACTAGGGAGCGCCTAGTCTAGGGAGGCCCCCTTAAATACATGGGCGGCCCTCTTAAAATTAAGGGGACCGCCCCTAGGTAGACGCTCCTCTAATTTGCCCTATAAATACTGGACTTTTCCCCACTATTTTCTCACCTTTTGCACTCATTCTTTCTGTTCTAAAATAGCCCATACATCTCACTAAAATTCTTTTATCATTTAATCATAAATCATTGTTTCCAAGTGATCCAAGCTCAATTCCTCAAGTGCAAGAGAAGAATACTTCCATCATCAAGTGAAGAAGTATTACACCTTAGTGTGTATTGCAACCTTGTTGCATGCATATCATATCTTGTAAATCATTTGTAAATCTTATAAAGTTGTGTAGTTGTTAGATCTTGGTGATTGTTGTAAGTATAGTTAGATCTTGGTGATCTTGCCTAGTATTGTTAGTTAGGTGTGATTATAGTAGTGGCTTGGCGAAGTTGTGGTGTGAAGAAAACTAAGGTGTGAAAAAGTTGTGTAGTCGTGATCAAGTTGTGAAGCAAAGTTGTGTAGTGAAGTTGTGAAGTCGTGAAGTTGTGTTGTGATAGATTGGTTCTAGCTAAGATTAGAACTCGACATTTAGCTTTGTGTCGTAAATCGGTGTAAGCAACATTGTGTACGGTTTTCTCCGCCATAAGGGATCTTGTTGACATAGTGAAGAAAACTCTCGAGTTAGGTGCTCGGGGAGTGGAGTAGGGCGAAGAGGTGCTTCGTTACCAAACCACTATAAATCCTCACGTTGTGGTTTGATTGTTCTTACTCTTATCTCTTGTCTTACTTTATTATTTCATATCCTTATATTGTTCATATTGTGCAAGTATTGAATTCACAAAAAGTCAAATCTAAATTTTACAAACAAACATAACCTTAAATTAAAAAGCGGTAAACTATTCAACCCCCTTCTAGTTTTCCACACATTTATTCATCAGAGTTTTTACAAAAGAAATATCCCAACATCTAAAAACATAAAGTTCAAATGATAACAGTTTAGCCATCTTCAAGTCCGTGCCACTCCGTGCCATAAGTTGCTCAATTACCTAAGATAAATGTGCTAAAAAGATCAACACAATGGTTGAGTAAAATTCATAGGTTTATGATAAATAATTTAAATACAAGTCACCATGAACAGTGGGTTACGTTGTTATACACCCATAAGTGTAATAATTGCAATGAGTACAATTATTATGGAAAATAGTATTACTACGTCTAAGCTCACGGCATACAAACTGACTTGTGTATATATCAATAATGATATATATAATGATAATGGCCCCCGTGTAGGTAATTGCCATATATCTCTGAGTTTCGAATATAGTGCGTTTGGTTACCTATCCGGCTAACACAAACGAGATTCGTAAATCCCAATAGATCTATCCACAATATCCGCGTTCACTCACAAGTGATTAACGGTCCATGATGGTGGGGGTGTTTTGGCATAAAGGGACTTAGACAACAGAGGCAATAATATATCAGGATAGCATACAGTTGGAAAAATACTTGTATTCATGGTTTATAGCATGTATCCCCCTAACGAGTTTATGAAATAAAAGATTTAAAAGTGAGGCTATAAACTCACCTTAACAGGTAAAATCTGATTGATGGCAAAAGTATATCAGGTGAAAGTAACGGCCTTGTCATGCAACCTGGGGTGATATGTCAAGTCTTAGTGTGAATGTTTATATTTCAAAACTTCATGAAGTTTAACATACATATTACTTTGGTTTATTAATTTATGGAAATATTGTATCACTGTTCGGGCTATCATAATTCAGAGGTCTTGCATTAAACGTTTGAGGAGCTAGGACACTTTAAATCGTAAATCCAGCAACTCGTCAAAACGTATACCCAAATGAAACCCCTCACATGAAATTCCCTAGTATCGTGATACGATATGATTTTAAGTTTTCTTCAAAACCTAGTCGATGATAAATTACGTTAAATATATAATATAATTAATTTATAATGCGTCGATCGTTAATTAATAACGATAAATATGTCGGGTTTTAATAAAATTTGGTTTTATAATATTTATATATATTTTTATAATTTATATAAAAATATAATATCTTATATTTTTAAGAATGTAAAATTGGCAATAATTACCCTTGATTTATAAATATTTACAAAGTTAATCCTTTATATATTTAAAGTATATATAAATTAAACCCTTGACTTTAAAACTTGGTAAAACAGGCCCTTGTGGTTATAAGTTTATAAATATGACATTCTCAGTCCTTCTAGTTAAAATTTTCAAATATTTACAATATATACCCTTGCATGGGATTTAATTTGCAAATTAAGTCCAAAATCCATAATAATGACATTTTTTAAAATCAAAAGAGTTTTATAGCTTATGGCTTATTAGAATAAGCTAAAATAGGTTAGAATAAGTAGCTTTTACGAGCTTATAGCATATTAAAAGGGCTTATGATCTTAAAAGACCAAAAATGGGTGCGTATGGTTTTAAAAATCAACCTGATGGGTTTAAATGTTTAAGGCTTGATAAAAAGCTTATAGAAATGCCAAATGAGCTTATAGAAATAGCTTATTTAAACAGCTTATGATATTAGCTTATAGAATTTAAGAAAATGGCGAATTGGGGTTTATAAGGGCACGTTTGGTTTAGAAATTAAAAACGCATGGGTTGTGCATTTAAAGACTTGTACATTATTTTGGAGGGAAATTATATTTGAATTATATGCATTGATCACTTGTACACTTGCCTTGTTTGCTTGTACATTCACTTTAAATATATACATTACATAAAATTAGGGTTTTGACCTAAACGTTAACGGATAAAGTTTGTTTTATGAAAACTACTTTAAATGGATAACGTATATGATAAAATAGAATGTTGACTTGACATATTAGGATGTTTACTTGCTATAAACATAGATAAAGATGGCATGAGTAGGTTGCATGAGCTCGTTTACTTTTGTTATGTAATCTACGTTACATAATGGAATAAAGTGAAAAATCTCCCTATTAAAAGGTGGTTTATATAGTGCATCTAATTTAAAATATGTTTTGTGATTTCATTTTGAATCATTAAGCTTTATGATTTCATCTTGAATCATTAAAGCCATATGTTTATCCTCTCAACAAGTCACATTGTTATAGGAATAGACTAAGAGGTTACTGTATTAAGTAACTCCTCCACATTGACGTGACTTCCCCCACATTTCTATGATTAGGTTTTCCTATTAAACCTAGATCTTGGGATCTCCAGTCAATTGGGTTAGGTTTTCCTTCATAGAAACTCATTCCTTTAAGGGATTTAGTCACATTCCTTTAGACGACTCTCTAACTAACTCTCTGCTTAAGCCTTTCATAAGCAGATCCGCAATGTTATCCATTGACTTTACGTAGTCAATTGTGATAACTCAATTAAGAGTAGTTGTCGTACCAATCACCGTCTATGATGAATATGTCTCGACTTACCGTTTTACATTGTGATATGAGCTCTATCAAAATTCAATTGACTATAACACTTTATAATCATGACCGTTACCGGTTTACGCCATCTTGGTATGTCCTTTACGAATTAACGTAAATATCCCGCATATTCTATAAATTTATCTCAAATGATAAATTTAGATTTCATCATAGATTTAGCTATAAGTGTCTATTTGAAATTCTTTCAAGATTTCTAAGACATAGCTTCCCACTTAGCGTAAAAACATCCGCTCTAATGGATCTAGATTCATATATATAAGAATCCGTATTTGCATTACTCTATCATTTGATAGCAGCCGGATGCAAACATAGTACTCATGTAATACTTATTCAAATGGACCTCATTTGAATTACTATTATATCTAATTAACCTGACCATAAGTTCTAAATCATGTCAAACGCACGTCATAAAACACATAAGATACCCAATATTCTTTGAGTATTCAAAATGGGCAACACCTTTAGATTAAAAGATGTCATTAAATTCTAGCTAGGTCGGAATCCCCCACATTGAACCTCTCAAGAATATTGTTATTATATTGTTTTTGACATCAAAACAAATCCATATTGGTTCACGTGACCTTAGTTCCAAGAACCATATTCGACAACTAATGAAGTTTATGTCAATCTTGACTCCAACATGTCATTAGTGGATTTGTTTATCTTCATATCACTTCTAGTGATAATTATACCATCTATGTATAAACACATGAGTACACACATACATCTATTAATTTCAAATCCATATTCTTACATGATATGGTGAAATTTGATGTCCTTGTTTGGGAGCTTTCCTTAAGTCATATAATAACTTAACAAGCCTACAAACTTTGCTCTCTAATCTAGGAGCCATGAAACCCTCAGGTTGGTTCATATATAGTACATTTTCTAAATCCCCGTTTAGAAATGTCATTTTCACATCTATTTGATAAACTTCCCCATTTAACGCGGCAATAACAAGTACCATTCTAATCGAGGTTATTCGCGTAACAGGCAAATAAGTATCAAAGAAATCTAGACCGTCGCGTTGTCTAAATCCTTTGATCATAAATCTTTCTTTGTACTTGTCAATGGTGCCATTGACTTTCATCTTCTTCTTGAAGATCCACTTATAGCCTAGTGGTTTACAACTTGAAAGTAAACCCACGAGCTTCCAAGTATATTTTTATAAAATAGAATCTATTTCACTTTTAATGGCTTCGTTCCATCGAGCCATTCCGAGGAAGTTACAGCTTCTCGATAAAAAGTAGGTTAATTTTCTACCATAAAAGAAAGAAAGTCGGGTCCAAACAATTTCTTGGTTCTTGTCCTTTTGCATCTTCTAGGTTCAACCTCTTCTTCCTTGGGTTGATCTTGTCTCTCATATTGGAGATCATTATCATCCCGTTGTCTCTGATCATGGACAACTTTGTCATCTTTTCCAGATGATCTTCCAATGTCCTTCATTAAAAACGGAAATATATTTCTGAAGAAGGAAGCATTTTTTTATTCTATTATCGTGTCCTTGTGTATATCAACAAACACAACGAAACTAAGACTATGCAATTCATAATTTTAGGTCAAATATTTTGAACCTTGGGGTTCAATATGGATATCTTAGCTAGATATCCCCCCCACATTTGTAAATACATATAAGATAGTCTTCTTCCCATCCATAGTTCATACGAACTATCTTATTTTCTTTACAAGGGATCTTATCTAAAAGATAAGTAGCCGATATAATCGCTTTCCCCCACATGCCATGGCTTAGACCCGGACTTAAGAACATGGCATTAACAATATCTTCTAAGGCACGGTTCTTTTCTTTCAACAATTCTCTTGTTGGAGTATCAAGAGCAATAAATTTGTGTCATATTCTAAGTTTAGCACATAAATTTAGAAATGGAAACACATATTCACCTCCGATATGACTTTGAACCACCTTGTTCTCGATAATAAGTTGATTTTCAACTTATTTATATAGATCAATCTTGTCTATATCTTTACTCTTAAGTAAGTATAAATAGCAATATTTTGTACCACCATCAACAAATATGATGAAGTACTCGCTACTCTACCTTAGTAGGTATTAATTCCAAATCACATAAAACCATATGAATCATATCAAGGGGTTCGGTTATTTCCGTTTAACCGAGAGAAAAGACAATCTTGTCAATTTGGCTTCAACACAAGTTTTAATTCTATAATCCGTGTCAATACAAAAAAGGGTATCCAATTTGGTTTAATTAGACAACATATTGAGTTAAGAATTAAAACATGTCCGAGTCAACCATGCCATATATTTAAACAATCAAATAAGCTGAATTCATACTAATTTTACTAAAATGACGATTAGAAAATACATTCAGCTTAAACATTTTTAAAGGCATAACCTGTACGGACTCAAATTATGTTATTCATTAAATCAATTTTTTATTTGATTCAAACACAAGATGAAAGTCAAATTTCATTAAGTAACCATCCGAACACAAGATTCCTATGAATCTTCGGCACGTACAATGCGTTGGTTAACTTAAACTATTTTCCAGATGTAAATCACATCTCTTTTTCCCCTGATATTAGTAGTTTGAGAGTTGTCCGAATTCGTTCTCTCCATTCTCAACTGCATTAAAAGAGTTAATCACACTCTTATCACCATATACATGACATGGTACCAAAGTGTTAATCCACTAATATCTAAGGTCGGATTCCCTCATTGCCTCAGTTTTCATGTCATTCAGACCATATAACGCATAGTTATGGCACATAAGGTTTCTGAATGCTTCAAAGCGTCTATCATACACGTAACTAGAGTATCGATCTCCCTTTTAACAAGTTCGGGAGCAGATCCTTTAGATGTCACTCATGACATTCGAAATATTTTGTTAATACGAGATCTCATGATTAGTTTGAAACTAATTTTGGTACTATTAACAACATGCTTAATCACAAGTGTTTCTTAACAAAACGATTTTAATTCGTCTTTTGTTTAAACACTAATGCTTTATAAGATCCGTTATATAAAACCGTTTTAAAAGAAGTCTTTCGATTAAAACAATTAAACAATATCACCTATTACATAATGTTTTAACAAAAACACATATGTAATATGATGTTGTCAATTTCCATTAAAAAGATCTTAATAGATCTATTTTACATGATCTATTTCTATAATGAAACTCAACAAGGTTTCAGTAGATCTATTCATCTAAAGAAACTCAACAAGGTTTCAGTAGATCCATTCATCTAAAGAAACTCAACAAGGTTTCAGTAGATTCATTCTTCTAAAGAAACTCAACAATGTTTCTATAGATATACTTTTAAACTTCAAAATTTCAAGAATTATATCTAGTTAATAATTAAACTCGACCCGGTTTAAAAATAAACTAGACAAGTCAAACAAACACTTCCACTAATTTAGTAAAAGTGATGTATATATTTTGATATTTAATAATAACTTGTATAATTATCAATATCTTGTTTCAAATAAACTCTTCTTGATTTCATTGAACATATTACAATTATCTAATAAAATAACAACTTGCATTTTATGAGATATGTTTCAAAGAAACTACACTTGATTTCAATGAATCCAATAAAATAGCAACTTATGTTTTATGAGATTTGTTTCAAAGAAACTCCACTTGGTTTCAATAAATCTAAATTCGTCATGATTTGCAACTATGTCAGTAACTGACGCACCAATTATATTTACAAGATTCACTAGGGTTACACTCGTGTTACCATTAGTAACTTGTCATTACAAAACAGTTAAGAACTGTTAAATTAATTTGGTATCTAATAAACTCGACTTGGTTTATTTAAACTTGTACCAAATCCGATTCAAAGAAATTCAAATTGGTTTCAATGAATCAAATAGATCAGTTTAATAGGAACTCAATCTTGGTTTCAAAATAAACTGATTTGAACACCTGAAAGATCACACACAAACTATTAAATAAATTGTTATAAACCGGTATCCAAGAAATTCAATTCCGATTTCTATAACCTTGTACCGGATCTGCTTCAAAAAAACTCAATCTTGGTTTTAATGAATCAACTAGATCAGTTTAATAGAAACTCAATCTTGGTTTCAAAATAAACTGATGTGAACAACTGCTTTTAAAAATCGTTATAAATTTGTAATTCCAAATTTGTAAATTAAAATTCTGTTTAATTAAAACTGATTTCCAAAGAAACTCAACCTGGTTTCGATAGAAAACAGTGTATAAATATAAAATATGTTAATAATAATTAATCCGATTTAACAAAAATGTTTTTAATTTTGTTACACAGAATCTGTTTTAAGATTGCTGGAACTTAGTTTCTATGGAGCTGCATATTTTGTTGTGTCTAAAATGAATGAGACTAAGCCTCTATTAATAGTGAAAACGTTGTCTTGTTTTTTAAGATAAATATCTGCCCTACTTAAGCAAATCTTTTATTAACAAAAAAGATTTGCATATCTTTTAATGACATAAAATGTTCTGTACAAACTTATTTGATAAGTTTAAATCTATTCTTAAAATAGATTTTCAGATTTTGTGTTTCACGTGTCTCACTTTGAGACACGATATCTCATTCATATTATCTCCATTTTAGACATAAATATATATGACATATATTATTTTTCCAACATCCATAACCAAATATACGGCACCCAACTTAATCATGTACCCTACATATGAATACCCTCATTAATGCAAAGCAGGCTTTAAATCTGTCAACAGATGATCACCGAAAAACTTCGCAACCACTTTCGTTGCTGCGTCTCTTCATGCAAAAGAATTTGCTGACATCACGAGAGTGTGTTGTTTCTAATACTCTTCTTTTAATTATTGTTGTGTTTCCTTTTAGTATATGTGAGTTTTAAGGTTGACATGTTGCTAGTTTGTCACTTTTATGTCGTGGTTGTGTGCTACTTGCGATGGACTTTTAACTTTTTGAGACTGTGCTAAGGTGGTGTTTGATTCACGAATTTAAAATTTTAGAATTTTGAATGTCGAAAAATTTCAATTCTAGAGGATTTTGTAATTTCAAAATTTAAAATACTTTCACATATTTGGTTGACAAAAACTCAATATTTTAGAATCTATCCT
>BQNB010059268.1:8146-37402 GCA_026074375.1 Tanacetum coccineum
TAACAAAGAAAGTTACCGTTGTAAATACGTCTTTATCTCAAAAATGCGCGTTTGACCGTTGACCGAACGTTAGAACAGTACTTAGTTGTCTAAGCAGTACTTTCTCAGATGAGCAGTACTTTGTCTAAGCAGTACTTTCAACCTAAAAAGCTTTACAACTCAAATTTGTCAATCACAACCCCGCAATTTATCAAAATATCTCCTCAAATCATTAAAACGTTGAACAATCATTCATATCCTCCCCTTAAACAGAACCATAATGCTTCCAAAGATTCTTTATAACCAGAACAGTACTGTACTTGTATACCAGTACTTTACATGTAGTCCTCCCCTCAAACGTAGCTATGGGTTCATCATACCAATGGTTACCACCAAAAAGTTAAATCTTGCCAAGTCAAAGCCTTTGGTGAGTAAATCTGCTACATTGTCATCAGTATGAACCTTGACTACATTAAAGGAGTTAGAAGTTCAAGATCAAACATCCAATCAGGACCTTTTCCTTTTTGATTCTCCTGATTCTCAAGAAAGTCTACATGAAGACAGTCTTGAACTTTTCTTGTTACCCTGTTATAGACTCTAAAACCTTTGCTGCTAGTAGAGTATCCCAACAGATAGCCTTCTTCTGACTTGCCATCAAACTTACCCAATTGATCGAGGGTATTAAGAATAGTCAGAGGACATCCAAAAGGCCTCATGAAACTGATGTTAGGAGATCTGCCCATCAAAATTTCATAAGGAGTCTTCATCTGAGGTTTAGTCACCAAAACTCTGTTAAGCACATAACAAGCAGTATTGACTACTTCAGCCCAAAATTGAATAGGTAAAAGAGAGTCTGCTAGCATAGTTCTAGCTGCTTCAATAGCCACAAACTTCTTTTCCTTATGACCATTTGCTCTATTTTCCTGATATTTAGCAAATCTGCACTCCCTAGCAAAATGACCCAACTTTTGACAATTAAAGCATTCAATCTTTGACTTGTCAAAAGTGATCCCATTCTTTGGCTTGAGGTCAATGGGTCTTCCTGTTTTTCTCATAAACTTCCTTATCCTTGCTGTTATCATATCCACCTGCCAACGAATGTCAATTTCTTCTATAGCATCCTCATCAATTTGCAGCAGGTCTTCATCATCATGAGTTGTAGGCATAGATGCTTGTTATATGATTTCATCTGAGTGGGAAGCACAGTTAGGAGCAGTTTGCACCTTGCTTGAGGGAGCCTGAGTATATCCTTTTGGGATATTTGATGGGTCAGCAGTACTTTGTTTCAAAGTACTGCCTTTGACTTTAGTGGACAGAAAAGCAATATTTTGTGAGCTTGAAATTGAAACACCTTTCAATTCATGCTCATACACCTTCAAGTTGTTGTAGAGATCATCAAACTCCAATTCATCCAATCCAGGTTGTCCCCGAATCATTGTAGCAACTACATGCCACACAGATGGTAAACTTCTTAGAAACTTCAAATTCGCATCTTCATTGGACACTTTAGCATCATATAATTCAAGCATACTAAGAATGTTCTGAAACTTTTCGTATGCTGAATCTAGCTCTTCTCTAGATCCGATAGTAAACGTCTCGGATTGTTGTTTCAAAAGATTCTTTTGCATCTTTTTTGATGCTTCATTACCTCCAAATCTAGCTTTTATGGCTAACCATAAGGTTTTTGCATCTATGGCATCATGAAAACTAAGAAGATGTCTATCAGGAATTGCAGAAAGCAATTTTCTCATTGTTTCTTCTTGCGTTGGCAGCAAGTGAAGTTTTTGGTGCTGACGAGGATGCAGGATCAGTAGACACTGAAGGAGGATGCCTGGTGCGGGATCGAGAGTTGTAGCTTTGGTCTCCTTTGTGATTATATCCTCATAGTATATGATAGTTGATAGCAATATAATGTCACTTCTTCATAGTCCATAGGTCTTTCCCCCTTCTGATCATTGGGATTCTTAGTGCAGTGCGGTCGAGGTTGGGTAGGGATTAGGTCAGTTACCAGACATCTTTTAGGGTTTTGAAAAGATTTCGAGTGATGTTTAATGTTCTTCTTGATCAGAGTCTAATGCAGGCTCTGTTACCACTTGTAGGATCGCATATACCTTTAGTATTAATAAACCTCTTAGCCTGTTAAAGGTTGTTCACTTCCCTTGAATAAATCAAGTCGGATAACAATGAAACACTGATGTAATACAATTAACTATGCGGAAACTAGTTAACAGTATCAAGAAGAACACACAATTGTTTATCCAACGATTCTATTATAACCCTTTTTGAATCTGCTAAGTTGCAGATTTCTCCTAATACAATACTAATATTTCCATAACTAATGCTTTTTGTTGTTTTTGTTGTTGTTCTCTGTTTTTCTCTAATGCCTTCCTAGAGATCCTTTTATACACGTAAGGATAACCCTAGTAGGTTTACAATTCTTGTTTGACACGAATACTAATTCTAATCATTCTAAAATTACGAATACATAATTATCCTTTGATATCACTTTATCTTCGGATTATTATCCTTTTGTTATTCCTTTTTCTTCGGCAGTAATTTGAATATACTGGCAAAAAAAAATAATGGCAGTACTTTGACTCTCCTTAATACAAAGGGAGTACTTTGAATGTACTGCAGTACTTTGACTTTTAGACTTGTATTTCCCAACACAAATCTAGAATTTTTTATAAACACTTAAAAACCTTTAATTAAAAGGCGGTAAACTATTGATCCCCCCCCCCCACCCTCTTCTAGTTTTCCCCCAATTGGTATATATAGTGCCACGCTCTAACAAGATTTTTAAAATAAATTGTATTTTCAAAACTTGATTACATATTTGGAATTGGGAAAAATATTTAAAAGGGCAATCTATGCAAAGACCACCATATTTGAAAGTGTGGGATTTTATTTATTGGAAAAATAGATTTGAACTTAGTGAAGTCAAAAAGATCTAGATCTTTGGCATGTTATTACCGAATGGTTGATTTTCCTCCTATTCAAAATAATCCAAAACTAAAAAGAAATGAAGTTGTACTTTTCATAAACAAAATGACAGTCTTTAAAAAGAAAATTGTACAAAATAATAATGAAGCTTAAAATGATAATTTATAATGCTTTGCCACGTTAAAAGAATACGAAAGAATTTTTTATGTGTCAAACGCAAATAGAAATTTAGGAATACATTTGCTAATCACACATCCAAGGCTAATAATCAAGTCAAAGCTTCCTCAATAGATCTTCTTGTTCAACCAATTATGAAAAATTTACGATTACGGAAGAGGATATCAATAGTTAATTGCCTTTGCTAATATTACACTATTATTTACTAGTCTAATTGCACTTGATGAAGGTTTTTCTAGCAAGAATTGTGTTAGGAAATTTCTTAGGGCATTACATCCAAAATGGCGCGCGAAAGTCACGGCAATTGAAGAATCAAAGAATCTAACAACCTTACCTCTTGACGAACTTATTGGAAACTTGAAAGTCTATGAAGAGGTAATAAAGAAAGACTTCGAAACGGTCAAAGGCAAGAAAGAACAAAGTAGATCTCTTGCATTAAAGGTGAAAAAGGAAGTAAGTGATGAAGATAGCTCAAGCTCCGATAGTGAAGACGAAGAGTATGCTATGGCCGTAAAAGAATTCAAGAAATTCTTCAAGAGACGAGGAAGATTTGTAAGACAACCACGAGGCGATAGAAAAACATTCCAAAGAAGTAGAAATGATGGTTATGGTAAAAGTGAAAGAAAATGTTTTAGATGTGGTGATCCAAATCACCTCATTGGAGAATGTTCAAAGCCGCCAAAGAAACATACGATCAATTCAAAGAGAATTTATTGGAGGTGCATGGTAGCGACTATGAGAGATGGAGTAGGAAAGGAGATAAAGATGAAACTTGCCTTGTAGCTCAAGCGCCCGATGAAATATGCTTAGGAGTAAACTTGGAACCCGATGAGTGAATTAAAGATAGTGGATGCTCAAAACACATGACCGGTAATCGAAAGTTGTTCTCTTCATACAAAGCATACAAACGGTGGGGGGGGTAATAAATCGTATTATTTGGACCAACTTGCCGCGGTTAAAATCTATAGGCCAAGGTACGATTTATCAAGCAATACACTAATATTGAAAATGTTGAGCACGTAGATAACTTAACATATAACTTGCTTAGTGTAGGTCAAATATGTGATAACAAATGCAAAGTAATATTTACCGAACACGATAGCAAAATAATCAAAGACGAAAAAGTTATAGGAAAAGGAATTAGGAAAGGAGGAATATATGTAATGAAACTAGGAAATAAACCGGAAGACAAAATATGCCTTGCAACATTGGACGAAAACTCCACACTATGGCATAGGAGATTAGGTCATGCTAATATGCAATTAATTTCAACTTTTAGCATTAAAGAATTAGTTAGTAACCTTACCCAAAACTAAAATACGACCGTCTTTTTTGTGATGCTTTTGCCAAAATTGGAAAACACGGCTCATCAAGTCATCAAGGGCTAAAAATATAGTTTCAACAACTAGATGCCTAGAACTACTTCACATGGATTTGTTTGGCCCTTCCGCCATACGAAGCTATGGAGGAAATCGTTATACCTTAGTAATCGTAGATGACTATTCTCGATTCACATGGACTAGATTTTTAGCAAATAAAACCGAGGCCTTCGAAAAATTCGAAGTATTTAGCAAAATGATCCAAAACAAATTAAGATGTTCCATTGTATCAATTAGAACGGATCATGGTCGGGAATTTGATAATGAAGTACAATTCGGAAACTATTGTGATTTAAATGGGATATCTCACAATTTTTCCGCTCCTCGTACTCCACAATCAAATGGGATAGTAGAAAGGAAAAATCACACTCTACAAGAAATGAGTAGAACCATGTTAAACGAACAATCCATTCCTTAAAAATTTTGGTGTAATGCGGTCGATACATCAACCTATATAATTAATAGAGTTTCCATTAGACGTATTTTAGGAAAAACTCCATACGAGTTGTTAAGAGGTAGGAAACCAAACCTTAACTATTTTAGAGTATTCGGAAGTAAATGCTTTATTCTTAATACAAAGGATTACCTCACCAAGTTCGACCCTAAGTCATACGAAGGTGTTTTCCTAGGATATTCGCAAAATAGTAAAGCTTACATAATACTTAACAAACAAACAATGAAAGTTGAATAGTGTTAATATGTAATTTCGATGAAACTACTCCAAGCCTAAAACATCAACATTAGAAGATGATGTGCTAGTCGAAGAAGGAAGCTATTGATGTCTAGTTAAATCAAAACCCTTCGTAGGCATAATCTTGAAGACATTTCATTAGAAAATAATCAAATTGTAAATATTAAATAATCTAAAACTCATCCCTAGAAAACATGTTTTGGTAATCTAAATCAAAGAACTCTTAGGTCGCAAGCTCAAGACAAAAACAATTTCTTCCGTTGGCCGCGCTATTGAGCCGACAATAGAACCTAAAAATATAAATGTGGCATTAAAAGATGAAAATTAGGTAATGGACATGCAAGAGGAACTAAACCTATTCAAACTAATATGTTGTTTGGGAATCTCTAGATCCCATAATCCATGGATCATGAACCATTATAGGAACAAAATGGGTATATAGAAATAAACTCGATGAAAATGGCGTTGTAACTAGAAATAAAGCTAGGTTATCGCCAAAGGATATAATCAACAAGAAGGAATTGATTACGACGAAACATATGCACCTGTAGCTAGACTAGAGTCCATAAGAATAGTTTTTAGCTTTTGTATAGCTTGCGCCACATAGACTTCTAAGTCTATACCAAATGGTGTGAAGAGTGCATTACTTAAACGGTTTTATCCAATGAGGAGCTGTTTTACGTACACAACCTCCGGGGAGTTTCATTGACTTCACAAAACTAATTATGTCTACAAACTTAAGAAAGCTCTTTTGGTCTAAAACGAGCCCCAAACGCTTTGGTATGATCGATTTAAATCAGCCTTTCTTAATTAAACATAATTACTCTATGGGATATGGTTAGATAACACACTCATCACTAAAAAGATAAGACTCCTATCTCATTTATTGTCTATAAATATATGTTGGATGACATTATATTCGGATCAACTTGTCATGAAATGTGTGAGACTTTGCCTAAGATCATGCATGATGAGTTTTGAAATGAGTATTGGATGGGGGAACTATATTTATTATTAGGAATTACAAATTAAAACATTAGATGATGGAATATTTTTTTTAATCATCTAAAAATATATTAAGGAAATGCTTAAGAAATTTGGTATAGAAGAATCCTAAGCCAAATAAGACCCTATGTCTACAGTGGGTAAACCAAACTCATCAGAGGACTAAGAAGGCGAGTCCGTTGATAATACCAAATTTAGAGGAATGATTGTTTGTTATTATACTTAAACGGCAAGTAGACCCGTGATTATGTTTAGTGTTTGCCTTTGTGCCGCTTTAAAGAGGATCCTTTAAACATCTCACCTAGAAGCGGGTTAAATGTATCTTCACAATACATTAAAGGCAGACTACCGCTTTGTGGATTATGGTTTCCTATAGGGATACGGACATAGTATCATTAGTGTATGACGGATTAGATTCATGTGGGGAGATTACGTGGATCGTTAAGAGCACTTAGTGGTGTTTGCCACGTTTTTATGGAGATGTTGTCTAACATTTTTCGTGGTTTTAATGAAGCAAATCGCTACTTGCCATCTCACAACACGTAAGCGGAATACGTAAGCGTCGGAGAAAGGCTTGTCAACAAGCTATATGGATGAAGCAAGCTCCTAATAGACTATGGCGTTAGGTTAGAAGTCATTCAAATAATGTGTGATATAAAGGGGCTATATAACTTAGTAAGTATCCCGTTCAATACTCACGAACAAAACACCATTGAGATTGTCATACATCTTCCTTAGTGATAATGTTCTAAAAAGGAAATATCTTTCTTTATTGAAAAGGTACATATCGGAAGACAACATAGCCGATATCCTTTAAACTAACCAATCTTAATACGTAAGCCATTTAACTATTATGTCTATGGCTAGGAATGATGGTATCAAATTCGATTAAGTTTTCGACATAATAAAGAAATCATCAAAAAAATTTGTTTGACAAAAATCTTGAGAAATTTTTTCAAACAGATGGCGGCCCCCTTAATTCATAAAGGGCGACCCCTTTAATTTTAAAAGGACCGCCCAGACTTTAAGGGGATCACCCACTGGCAATTTTTTTTCTTTTCTGAATCTAGGCTTCTATTTCACACAAAAACACAAGATTGGGAAAATTTTATAAACAAACTTCTACTAATTCTTCTATTCATACATATCTAATTAATCATATATTACTTAAGTCCCAATCTATTATTTTTAAAAAGTTCTTCTTCGCATCATTAGGAGCTCTTAAAAATCATTATTTTCATAAATGTTAAGATTGCTAAAAACATTTGTACACATCATGCATTTTGATTGCCTTACTTGTTGTGAAAAGTATATATCTAATATATATTTTTCGACAATCTTGGTTGACACAATATTAATCAAAGAGCATTTGGGTTTATTTCTCTAGGTTTTGCATTTATTTTAGTGTCGGAATAATTGCTATCCGCTCATTTGTCGCATTTAGCACACTTTAGTACTTGCACATAAGTTTAGTTCATTTTTAACTTAGCCATTTGACATGAAAAATTCATTCGTGCACATACATTTATTGTTACTATTTTATATATGTTCTTCATTTTTTTTGGTCTCAATTAATATATGAGTATAATGCTAAAACTTATGTGAAATTGTTTTGTCCTTCATCTGTTGTCATTTATATATGGAAAGTTGATGATTAAATGCTATGGTGCTAAATACTTAATTCCATAAAGAATGGAATTGCTGCATCTAACTCACACAAAACAGAAACCCTCACCAAAATTTGAGGAAAAAATCGAAATTTTGGGGTAATCTCGGGATATCACCAGTTAGGCGAGCCCCCTTAATTCATAAAGGGCGGCCCCTTAATTAAGGGGACCGGCCTAGGCAAAACATTTGGGAAAACATATTTTTCATTTTTTTTTAACAAAACAACCCTCTTAGTATTACGCTTACTATTTCCCTAATTCCAAAATTCTTTGGATTTAATCCTTTGAATGTTCATTTCGTCACTAATTTAACATTTCCTCACTATAATACTTCCTCATTCATCATACATCACAATCATCCCCACTAATGACATTCCTAACAATCCACATCCAACCATCAAGGGTTGCCAAATTGAGTGTGTACCCCATTTATAGGAAGAAGAAACTCATAACCTTTGCATCACCAGCAAATATGCTCAAATACAACTTCACCAATAACAAAACCACTCACTCCAATCATCTCTGAACCATCGCTAATGAAAACTACTCTACCCCAATCAAGCATTACAAATCCTTACATTAAGGACACTCCACATACCACAGTTGACTTCACAATACTCCACTTCCCATCCTCAACATTCAACTCAATATTGCTCACACTCAAGCTCCACCTTAAAGTAACAACTAAACTCAACACCAACCACCTCTTTCTCCAAGTAGAGGAAAGACTAGTTGATGACATTAATCATACTTACAAGGACCTCATCTAACCTGCTTAGCCATGCATCTCATAACAACAAAACAATATTCTCTCATCACCTTACTATACATATTTACCACACACCCCTCAACATCAGCAAGTTGAGTTGAAACCCTATGTTGGGTATTTCCTTGGTGGCATCTCACCCAAAAACAATTCCTTGCTCTAAGTGAGGATTTCAATTGAATTGAATTCCTCCTTCACTCGACCTCATCCAGCCAAATAGAGTTAAAGAGATTACCCATTCCACTAAGCCTACGCTCCAAACTCTCCAATATCTTATCTCGTAATATGCCTTCAAATTATCGTATCAAATTCTTTTGTATGCAATGCAAGTCAAAAGCCTTCTATGGCTATTTGGATTTTTCTTTATGTATTCTTATGCTTCTAATGATATTTGTTTTTCTATTTATGTATGCTTGTGTTGTTATTACACACACATTCTCTTAAATGAATGAAGTATTTTTTTGCTTTAGATGTTTGCTTGCAGTTGTCTTATTTTTACTTCCTTCTTGTACTTGTTTGAAATTATTTGTATTGTTTACTCGTTTTGTAGCCAAGAATCTCACATTAGCTCAGATACATTGGTGCCCTTCGAACGAGGGGGATGCATCACATAAATTGAGGGAGATTTATTTCATCGTTTTATTTAACTAGCAATTTCTTGACGATGTCTCTTTTTGATTCTACAAAAGGGGGTGAATTGGACATGAAACTCACTAAATACTTGTATTAAAATAATTTTACATTAATGATTTTAAATTTTTATAATCATCTTAAAAGGGGGAGATTGTTGATTTTAAAAATATAATGCCTAAAACATTACTAATATTATTGCAAAAACAATTTTTTTTTCTGTACGTTTTGATAATCTCAAAATATAAAAACGTTCAAAATAATAAATTTTTTTTTTTTAAACGTAAACATGTACATTCGTAGTAAATTTCCATTTCAACAAATAACATCACTTAAAGGTATGAATAAATAATTTGCTTCTTAATGCTTTTTTATGTTCAATTGAATTTTTATTCACTCACACTTTTATAAAATGTTGTAAAACATTTTATAAACTCTACAAAACATTTCTACAATTAAAAGAAATTGCTTTTATTCAAAATAAAAATTTTGAAATCAAAATTTTCGGACCTAAACAACGGCTAGAAAAGATTCAGAAATTCCACCTAACAAAAAAAAACTAAAATGGGGAAGCCATAGTCTTGGGACGCGGCCCCTCTTAAATATATGGCCGGCCCCTCTAAAATTAAAATTAGGGGAGCCCCTAGGTAGACGCTCCCCTTAGCTTTGTCTTATAAATTCTGGACATTTTCCTACAATTTTCTCATCCTTTTGCACTTCATTCTTTCTGTTCAAAAAATAACCCACACATCTTATCAAAATCCTTTGATCATTTAATTATAAAGCTTTGTTTCCAAGTGATACAAGACTCAATCTCTCAAGTGCAAGATGAAGAAATACTTCCATCCTCTAAGTGAAGTAGTATTAACCTTTGTGTGTTGTTGAAAATCTTATTGCAATCCATATCTTACATGTAATCTTTTGTATATTCTCTGTATTTATGTGTTACAGTAGCAAGATCTTGGCGATCTTTGTAAGTATAGACTTGATCGTGGTGATCGTCTTACCAAGTGTGTTAGTTAGTTTGGTGTGTTTGGGCATATGATAGTTTGGTGATAGTGAAGTCGTTGACTGTTGTGAAGGATAGTCTTTGAAGTTGTGAAAAAAGTTGTGAAGTTGTGAGTTGTGAAGTTGTGTTGTGTTAGATTGGTTCTAGCTAAGATTAGATACTTGACATTTAGCTTTGTCGTTGTTAAATCGGCTTGTTTGTAAGCTACGTTGTGTTCAGTTTTATCTGCCATAAAGGAGCTTGTTGGTGCTTGTAGACATAGTGATGAAAACTCTCGAGTTAGGTGTCGGGGGGTGTGGAGTTAGGAGACGAAGAGGGCTTCGTTACAGAACAACTATAATTCCTCGCGTTGTGGTTTGATGTGTTTCTTACTCTGTTCTTTTTCTTTTATTATCTCCTATATATCATATAAATTTGTTTAGATAAATTATTGTTCATTATTGTGCAAGTGTTGAGTTCACATAAATTCAAATCTAGAATTTTTTACAAACACTTCAAAATCTTTAATTAAAAAGCGGTAAACTATTCAACTCCCCTTCTAGTTTTCCACAAAAAATATCATTAAGTTAAGAATATCGAATATAGAATGGTAACAGTAGATTCATGATAATTTCAATTTCTTAATGGTTACAACATGTTCACAAATACTGGATTTATAAATCCCTATATATCTAGGCTACTTCTAGGTGCCTATATGTGAATAATATAAGAAGGTAGCCCAAACTTGCCTCATGCATCTGACTCAAAGCTAGCCAATCCTCATTCGATTATAATCTAAAACGCCGAATCTGTCTATCTTCACTCTTTACACGCATCTCCCTATGATGTGTACCTGGCATACTCTCTGTTCGCAACTTACTTCCAATTGTCTCTTTGTCTCATTTTATAAAGCTCCATAGCTATGAAGTGGGCAGCTAGGTCTTTGTCTGGTATAGGAAGGTGGGAACACCCATCGTCACTGTCGCGTTGAGCAGAGAATTTTAATACCTCCTTCCAGTTGTTGTTGTTTGTGAGAGATTTAGCGACTGGGAAAACAGATGTGCTGATTTTCGTAAGAGACGGATAGGTGAGCGGAGCGGGGATACATATGTGACTTAGAGACGTGATGGACTGTTGCGCTGTCGGTAGGTTTGCATGGTAATATTACTTGTGGGTGGGGAGTGGGGTGTGGTGTTGTGTATGACTTGAGGCGGGTGTTGTGGGGTGATTGCGGTGGTGGTGATGATGTGGCGGTGGCGGGGGACTGGTGGTGGGGGGAAGTACAGTGGAGTTAAGTGTGGATAGTGTGAATAATGAAGCTTGGTGAGTGGGGTGAGTAGGGTAGAGGTGTTCTGCAAGGGTAGGGGGGTTAATGGGGGTTTAAATGGTGGATTGGGACTGGTTGGTATTGAGTAAGGGGTAATGGAGTGTGGAGTGTGGTAGAGTTGAAGGTTGTGTGTGGAGGGTTTGGGGGTTTTTAGTGTTGGGGTGGGGTTGTGGGGTAAGAGGGGGAAGTATCAAGGTATTGTTGGGGGTTGGGGGGGGTTATTTTCGACGGAGTGTGAGGGTTCTGGGTGTGGAGTATAGATTATATGGGATATAGTGGGTTATTGTGTGGGTGGCCTTTTATGGGCTGTCGGTGTGGCTGGTCGGTAGTTAAGTGGATGTTGTGTTGTGTGTTTAGGTTAGTTATTTGATTTAATATTAGAAGTGGTCGGGGGTGTGGAGGGGAGGTAGGTTAGCTTGATAAGAGGAGAAAGGTAAGATAATAGAACGATGATAAGTTCGCCGGCTCGGAGGGCGGATAGTGGGATATATTGAGAACGGTGGAGATGGTAGACCCAATTAGTGGTTTTAGGGCTCATCATTAGGGGAGGTATAAGTCGGGTATTATATTTGAGTTTGGGGATTGGAAGATAGAGGATGAGGGTTAATTGAGTGATCTATTTATATTCGATATTAGGATATTACGGATAATTAAGGGGGATCTCTAGGATTGTTAGGAAGATATTAGGTAAGGTAAGGACTAGGATGTATACTTTATATGTAAGGTGGAATATTTCGTTAAGTTAATACGCTAGGGGGTTGAGCATAATAAGTGAGTAGAGTGTAGGTATTTGTGAGAATTGTGGGGAGTAACGTACATATGTTTGTATTGTGTGTATTTTGTGGGTCTGTTTTGATCTATGGATGCATTAAGATTGAAACAACTACACATAAGGTGTTTAATTCACTTCTTCACTTGAGATGGAATGCTATTTCTTATATTGCTCACTTGCAGAGATTGGAGCTTGGAATCACTTGGAAACAAAGTTTATGAATAATTGATCAAAGGATTTTGATAAGAATGTGTGGGTTATTTTAGTACAGAAAGATTGAGTGCAAAAGGTGAGAAATTTGTAGGAAAAAGTCAGTATTTATGGACAAACTAGGGGGCGTTCTACATAGGGGCGGATCCCCTTAATTTTAAGGGGGGACGGCCATATATTTAACGGTGGGCCGCCCAAGACTAGGGCTTCCCCAGTTTGTCTTTTGTGTAGGGGGAATTTTCTGAAACTTTTCTAGCCGTTTTAGGTCCGAAAATTTGAATTTCAAAATGTTTATTTTGAATAAAACATTTCTTTTAATTGTAGAAAATGTTTTGTAATGTTTATAAAATGTTTACAACATTTTATAAAAGTGTGAGGTTGAATAAAAATTTCATTTGATCATAAAATGCATTAAGCATTTATTTATTCATACCTTTAAGTGATGTATTTGTTGAAATGAGAATTTACTACTAATTACTTGTTTACGTTTAATTTTATGTTGAACGTTTTTATATTTTGTGATTATCAAAACGTAAAGATGTGAAAAAATATTAGTAATGTTTTTAGGCATTATATTTTTATCAACAATCTCCCCCTTTTTGATGATTACAAAATTTAAACTCATTAAATGTAAAATTATTTTTAAACAAGTATTTAGTGAGTTTCATGTCATTTCTCCCCCTTTTTGTAGAATCAAAAAGACATCGTCGAGAATTGCTAGTTAAATCGATGAAATAAATGCTCCCCCTTGATGTGTGCTCCCCCTCGTTCGAGGGCACCAAGGAATCGAGCTATGGTTTCTTGGCTACAAAAACGAGTTAGAACAATACAAATATTTCTAACATGTAACAAGAAGGAAGGAAAAATATGACAAGTGCAAGCAAACATCAAAGCAAAAAAATACTTCATTCATTTAAGACAATGTGTGTGAATAACACACAAGCATACATAAATAGAAAAACAAATATGCTTTAGAAGCATATTAATACATAAAGAAAAATCCTAAATAGCCATAGAAGGATTTTGACTTGCTTGCGATACAAAAGGATTTGACGATTATTTGAAGGCATATTACGAGATTAGTTAGTTGGAGAGTTTGGAGCGGAGGCGGTTGTGGAAGGGTAATCTCTTTAAACTCTAGGTGGTGGATGAGGTCGAGTGAGGAGGAATTCAATCCAATTGATATCCTCACTTAAAGCAAGGAATTGTTTTTGGGTGAAGATGCAACAAGGGCAATACCCAACATGGGTTTCAACTTGGTTGATGTTGAGGGTGTGTGGTAAGTTTGGAGAGTAAGGTGATGAGGGAATGTTGTTTTGTTGTTGAGTGAGATGCATGGCTAAGAGGTTAGATAGGTCTTGTAGTTGATTAATGTCATCAACTAGGCTTTCTCTACTTGGAGATAGAGGTGGTGTGTGTTGAGTTTGGTTGTTACTTTGAGGTGGAGCTTGAGTGTGAGCAATATGTGAGTTGATGGGTGAGATGGGAAGTGGAGGATGTGAGACAACTTGTGGTGATGTGGGAGTGTCCTTAATGTAAGGATTTGGTAATGCTTGATTAGGGTGATTGTTTTCTTGAGATGGTTCATGATGAGGAGTGAGTGGTTTTGGTATTGGTGAAGTTGTATTGAGCACATTTGATGTGTTGCAAAGGTTTGGTTTCTTCCTCCAAATGGGGTTCACACTCATTTGGCAACCCTTGTTGGTTCTGGATGTGGTTTGTGCTTAGGAGATGTCATTGGTGGGGATGTTGTGATGATGATGATATGAGGATGTATATATAGTGGAGGAAATGTTTTAAATTTAGGGAAAAATGAACATTTCCATATGGATTTTTATCCAAGAAATGTTTGTGAATTTAGGGTATTAGTAGATAAGTCTAGAGGGTGTTTTGGTAATAAAGAAAAGAAAATCTATTTTTTTCCATTGTTTGCATAGGCCGGTCCCCATTAAATTAAGGGGCCGCCTTTATGAAATTAAGGGGGCACGCCTTACTGGGATTGCCCAGATTTAAACATTATTCGTTTTTTCTTATATTTTTGGGTGTGGGTTTATGTTTTGGTGGTTAGTTTGCAGCAAGTCATTATTTTATTGGCTTTTAAGGTTTTTGCACTTAGCATTTATCATTCATATTTCTTTTTTTATTTGTCATGTGGTAGGACCAATTCTATATCACATAATTTTAGCATATACTCATAATGAATTGAGAACCAAAAAAAAATGAAGAACATATATTAATTAGTAACAAGATATGATGCCGAAGATTTTTTCTTGTCAGAGGGCTTGATAAAATGAACTAAACTTATGTGCAAGTACTAGTGTGTGACACTAATTGCGACAAATGTGGAGTAGGCCCCCCCCAAATTATTTCGAAACTAAGATATGCAAAAACCTAAGGAAATAATCCAAATGCTCTTTGATTTAATTTTGTTCAACAAGATTGTCGAAAAATATATCATTAGATTATATACTTTTCACAACATGTAACGGCAATCATTATGCATTTGTGAAAAAATGTTTTTTGCATATCTTTACCAATTTATGAAAAATGATTTTTATTGCTCCTGTTGCCGACGAGAACTTTTTAGAAAATAATAGATGGGGATTATTGTATATATGTATAATGAGAATATGTATTGAGATAGAATGATAGTAGAAGTTTGTTTATTTAATTTTCCCCAATCTTGTGTTTTTGTGTGACATAGAAGCACTAGATTAAGTAAAGAAAAATAATTTGCCAGTGGGTGATTCCCCTTTTAAGTCTGGGCGGTCCTTTTAAAATTAATAGGGGGTCGGCCCTTATGATTTAAGGGGCCGCCATCTGTTTGAAAAAGTTCTCAAGAGTTTTGTCAAACAAATTGTTTTGATGATTTATTTATTATGTCGATAACTTATCGATTTGTTTCCATCATTACATTAGGCATAAGACATAAGTGTTAAATGGATTACCGTTTAAGGTGGTTTAGTTTGGTTTATCGGCTTGTTTCTTCCGATATGACCTTTTTCTATCATGATATTTACTTTTTGAACATTATCACGAAGGAAGTGATGACGAATCTCAATGTGTTTTGTTCGTGAGTATTGAACGGGATTCTTACTTAAGTATATAGCCCCTTTGTTATCACACATTATTGGAATGTCGTCTAACCTAACGCCATAGTCTATGTGAGCCTTGATTCATCCATTGAGTTGTTGACATGCCTTTCCGTCGGCTTACGTATTCCGATTCGGTTGTGGTAGATGGCAATGAGCGGTTGCTTTCTTTAAAAAACCCGATGTTAGACAACATCCCATAAACGTGCAAACACCACTAGTGCTCTTGCGATCCACGTAATCTCCCGCATGATCCGAATCCGCATACACTATTGTTTCTATGCCGGATCCCTTAGGATACCATAATCCTAAATGCGTAGTGCCTTTAATGTATCGGAAGATACATTTAACCGCTTCTAGGTGAGAGGTTTTAGGATCCTCTTGAAAGCGGGCACAAAGGCAAACACTAAACATGATATCGGGTCTACTTGCCGTTAAGTATAATAAACTACCTATCATGCCTCTATATTGGTATTATCTACGGACTGCACTTCTTAGTCTCTTGTGAGTTTGGTTTCCGTAGACATAGGGGTCTTTATTGGCTTAGAGTCTTCTAGTCCAAATTTCTTAAGCATTTCCTTAATATATTTTGATTGATTAAAAAATATTCATCTTCTAATTGTTTTATTTGTAATCCTAAGAAGAAATTTAGTTCCCCCATCATACTCATTTCAAACTCATCATGCATGATCTTGGCAAAGTCATCACACATTTCTTGACAAGTTGATCCGAATATAATGTCATCAACATATATTTAGACAATAATGAGATTGGAGTCTTTCTTTTTAGTGAAGAGTGTGTTATCTACCATTCCCATAGAGTAATTATGTTTAATAAGAAAGGCTTTTAATCGATCATACCAAGCTTTTGGGGCTTGTTTTAGACCATAAAGAGCTTTCTTAAGTTTGTAGACATAATTAGGTTTTGCGAAGTCAATGAATCCCGGAGGTTGTGTACGTAAACCTCCTCATTGATAAAACCGTTAAGGAATGCACTCTTCACATCCATTTGGTATAACTTAAAGTCTAGTGCGCAAGCATAAGCTAAAACTATTCTTATGGACTCTAGTCTAGCTACAGGTGCATATGTTTCGTCGTAATCAATTCCTTCTTGTTGATTATATCCTTTGGCGATAACCTAGCTTTATTTCTAGTTACAACGCCATTTTCATCGAGTTTATTTCTATATACCCATTTTGTTCCTATAATGGTCATATCCATGGGATTTGGGACTAGTTCCCAAACATCATTTATTTTGAATTGGTTTAGTTCCTCTTGCATGTCCATTACCTAATTTTCATCTTTTAATGCCTCATTTATATTTTTAGGTTCTATTGTCGAAATAAAGCAAAAGAAATTGCTTTTGTCTTGAGCTTGCAACCTAAGAGTTCTTTGATTTAGATTACCAATAACATTTTCTAGGGGATGAGTTTTAGATTATTTAATATTTATAACTTGGGGGGGCGATTATTTTATTAATGAATGTCTTCAAGATCATTGCCTATGGGTTTTGTTTTACTAACCTCAATAGCTTCTTCTTCGACTAGCTCATCATCTTCTAATGGTGATGTTTTAGGCGGGGGAGGAGTTTCATCGAAAGTTACATTTAACTGACTATTTCATACTAACTTTCATTGTTTGTTTGTTAAGTATTATGTAAGCTTTACTATTTTGCGAATATCCTAGGAAAACACCTTCGTATGACTTAGGGTCGAACTTGGTGAGGTAATCCTTTGTATTAAGAATAAAGCATTTAATTCCGAATCTCTAAATAGTTAGGTTTGGTATCCTACCTAATTAACAACTCGTTATGGAGTTTTTAATAAATACGTTTAATGAAACTCTTTAATTATATAAGTTGATGTTTCGAAAGCATTTACACCAAAATTTTTAAGGGGGGGGGGAATGGGATTTGTTCGTCTAAACATGGTTCTACTTATTTCTTGTAGAGTGTGATTTTTCCTTTCTAGTACCCCATTTTGACTGTGGAGTTCGAGGAGCGGGGAAAAATTGTTAAGATATCCATTTAAATCTAATAGTTTCCGAATTGTTCTTTCATTAGCAAATTCCGACCTGATCTGTCTCTATTGATACATGAAACATATTATTTGTTTTGGTTATTTTGCCTAAATAACTTGAATTTTTCGAAGGCCTCGGTTTTATTTGCTAAAAATCTAGTCCATGTGAATCGAGAATAGTCATCTACGATTACTAAGGTATAACGATTTCCTCCATAGCTTTGTATGGCGGAAGGTCCAAACAAATCCATGTGAAGTAGTTCTAGGCATCTAGTTGTTGAAACTATATTTTTAGCCTTGTGACTTGTATGAGCTTGTTTTCCAATTTTGCAAGCATTAAATAAAATGTAGGTCGTTATTTTTAGTTTGGGTAGGTTTTCTTCACTAATTCTTTGATTACTAATGATTGAATTAAGTGCATTGATTAGCATGACCTAAATCTCCTATGCCACTGTGTGGAGTTTTCGTTCCAATGTTGCAGGCATATTTTGTCTTCTGGTCTTATTTCCTAGTTTCAATTACATATATTCCTCCTTTCCTAATCCTTTTTCTATAACTTTTTGTATTTGATTATTTTGCTATCGTTGTTCGGTAAATTTTCTTTGCATTTGTGATCACAATCATTTGTACAGACACTAAGAAGTTATATGTTAAGTTATCTTCGTGCTCAACATTTTCAATTATTAGGGAGGTCTTGAGAAATCGTTTTACCTTTGCCTTGATTTTTACCGCGCAAGTTGCTCCCAAAACTTATTACGTTTCCTCCGTTGTATGCTTTGTATGAAGAGAACAACTTTCGATTACTGGTCATGTGTTTTGAGCATCCACTATCTTTAATCCACTCATCAGGTTCCAAGTTTACTCCTAAGCATATTTCATCGGACGCTTGAGCTATAAGGCAAGTTTCATCTTTAGTATTTCCTATTTCATCTTCTTCATTGTCGCTCCATGCTCCTTCAATAAATGATCTTTGATCGTTGTTCTTTGGCGGCTTTGAACATTCTCCAATGAGGTGATTTGGATCACTACATCTAAAACATTTTCTTTCACTTTTACCATAACCATCATTTCTACTTCTTTGGAATGTTTTTTTATCGCCTCCTGGTTGTCTTACAAATCTTCCTCGTCTCTTGAAGAATTTCTTGAATTCTTTTACGGCCATAGCATACTCTTCGTCTTCACTATCGGAGCTTGAGCTATCTTCATCACTTACTTCCTTTTTCACCTTTAATGCAAGAGATCTACTTTGTTCTTTCTTGCCTTTGACCGTTTCGAAGTCTTTCTTTATTACCTCTTCATTGACTTTCAAAGTTTCCATTAAGTCGCAAAGAGGTAAGGTTGTTAGGTGCTTTGATATTCAATTTGCCGTGACTTTCGCGCGCCATTTTGGATGTAATGCCCTTAGAAATTTCCTAACACAATTCTTGCTAGAAAAACCTTCATCAAGTGCTTTTAGACTAGTAATAATAGTGTTAATTTTAGCAAAGGCATTATCTATTGATTCCTCTTCCGGAATCGTAAATTTTTCATATTGTTGAACAAGAAGATCTATTTTGTTAGCTTTGACTTGATTATTACCTTGATGTGTGATTAGCAAAGTATCCCAAATTTCTTTTGCGGTTTGACACATAAAAATTCTTTCGTATTCTTTACGTGGCAAAGCATTATAAATTACCATTTTAGCTTCATTATTTTTTGCAAGTTTCTTTTTAAGATCGTCATTTTGTTTATGAAAAGGTACAACTTCATTCTTTTTAGTTTTGGGATTATTTTGAATAGGAGGAAAATCACCATCGGTAATAACATGCCAAAGAATAGATCTTTGACTTACATCAAGTTTCAAATCTATTTTTCCAATAAATAAATCCATCACTTTCAAATAGTGGTGGTCTTTGCATAGATTGCCCTTTTAAATATTTTTCCAATTCCATAGATGGATTCAAGTTTGAAAATACAATTTATTTTAAAAATCTTGTTTAGCGTGGCTCTTGATACCAATTGGGGAAAACTAGAAGAGGGGGGGGGGGGGGGTTCAATAGTTTACCGCCTTTTAATTAAAGGTTTTTAAGTGTTTATAAAAAATTCTAGATTTGTGTTGGAAGTACAAGTTCTAAAAAGTTCAAAGTACTGCAGTAACATTCTAAGTGAACTCCTTTGTATTAAAGGAGAGTCAAAGTACTGCCAGTATATTCAAAGTACTGCCGAAGATAAAGGATAATCAAAGGATAATTATGCCGAAGATAAAGGATAATCAAAGGATAATTATGTATTTGTAATTTTAGAATGATTAGAATTAGTTTTCGTGTCAAACAAGAATTGTAAACCTACTAGGGTTATCCTTACGTCTATAAAAGGATCTCTAGGAAGGCATTAGAGAAACACACAGAGAACAACAACAAAAACAACAAAAAGCATTAGTTAGTGGTATTAGAGATTAGTATTGTATTAGGGATCTGCAACTTAGGCAGATTCAAAAGGGTTATAATAGAAATCGTTGGATAAACTATTGTGTGTTCTTCTTGATACTGTTAACTAGTTTCCGCATAGTTAATTGTATTACATCAGTGTTTCATTGTTATCGACTTGGATTTATTCAAGGAAGTAACATCCTTTACAGGCTAAAGGTTTATTATACTAAGGTATATCGATCCTACAAGTGGTATCAGAGCCTGCGTAGAGACTCTGATCTAGAAGAACATTAATCATTCGAAATCTTTTCAAACCCTAAAAGATGTCTGAAGCTGAACCTATCCCTCCCACCTCGTCCGTCACTGCACTAAGAATCCCAATGATCAAGAAGGGTGAATATGACCTATGGTCTATGAAGATGCGACAGTATATTGCTATCACTGATCATATACTATGGGATATAATCACAAATGGAGACCAAGCCACAACTGATCCCGCATCCTCGTCAGTGTCTGCACCAAAACTTCGATTGCTTGCTAACCGCAAGAGAAACAATGAGAAAGCTCTAACATATATGCTTTCTGCAATACCCTGATAGGACATCTTCTTAGTATTCATGATTGCCGTAGATGCAAAATCTTTGTCACCTTAAAAGCAAGATTTGGAGGAATGAAGCATCAAGAAGATGCAAAAGAATATTTTGTACAACAATTCGGAATTTTACATATCGGATCTTCAGAGAAGAGTTTAGATTCTGCATACGAAAGGTTTCAGAACATTCTTAGTATGCTTGAATTTATTTGATGCTAAAGTGTCCTCATGAAGATGCGAATTTAAAGTTTTAAAGAAGCATACCATCTGTGTGGCATGTAGTGCACAATGATTCAGGAAAACCTGGATTGGATAAATTGGTGTTTGATGATCTCTAATACAACTTGAAGTGTATGAGCCTGAATTGAAGGGTGTTTTTAAATTCCAGCTCCACAAAAATATTGCTTTTCTGTCACAGAAGTCCAAAGGCAGTACTTTATAACAAAGTAATGCAGATCCAGCAAATATCCAAAAAAAAAAAAAAAAAAAAATAAAAAATGGGAAATTTTTATACTCAGGCTGCCTCAAGCAAGGTGCAAACTGCTCCTAACTGTGCTTCCCACTCAGATGAAATCATATGTTCCTTCTTTGCTCAACAAGCATCTATGCCTACAAATTCATGATGATTGAAGACTGCTGCAAATGATGAGGGATGCTATGGAAGGAAATTGACATTGATGGCTGGTGGCTATGATAACTGCAGAGGGATAAGGAAGTTATGAGGAAAACAGGAGGGACCCATTGACTCTAGCCAAAGAATTGGGAATTCATTTTGACAAGTCAAGGATTGAATGATTTATTTGTCAAAAGTTGGGTCATTTTGCTTGGAGTGCTGATTTGCTCCAAATACCAGGAGAACAGAGCAAATGGTCGTCAGGAAAAGTGGATTGTGGTATTGTAAGATTCAAACTCAAAAAGCCTTGGTGGCAATCAGTCAACAATGAAAATTATTGACTGACCAAGGAATTTGATGATGAAAACAGGATATGTGCTATGATGGCACTGACTGAAGTTGAACAAGTTGATGGGAAGCTGGAGTTTGATGCAGTACATGTGCACTTTGGACAAGATGGAATTGGTGATTTTGGCTGGGAGCAAACAAAAGTGATGTTACACCAGTGTCTTGAGCCCTTGATGGGCTACAAATCAGAGGTCCTTACCGTTCCAAATGTAAGAAAATCTTTTAAATAAAGTTGCTTGAAGCTATTCAACTGAAAGAGAAAATTTTAAAAAGGATGGTCTTGAAATTCTAGGATATCAAATGTGCTTAGAGTCTTTAGAGTCATTCTCAAAACACATGAAAGAACGATATGCATGGGGTGCATAAGTAGGAACAGATGGGATATGACTTTGATAAGGGATTTGAAACTAGAAGAAAAAACAAAAGAATAGATTCAAGTCTTAAATGAAAGAGATTATTTCAAGGTAAAAACTTGAAAAAAAATAAATTTATCTTATAGAAAAATGCTTCTGTACTTCAAAATGAAGTCCTAAACAAACAAAGATATTTGTCTGATAAATCATGTATAGGATTTGGGGTTGAGTCTAGTAGTAGTATGGAAAGTGACAACTCATCTGGGAATACAAACTCAACTGAATCTTTTTATCCAAAATTTTCAAAAGACAAAAGGATTCCATTCAGTACCTCCACCTACAGGTACTATCATACCACCTAGGGCAAATGTCTCTTTTACAGGGATAGATGAACTAGCCATTAGGAATAAGGTCCTTAATCAAGAGAATTACAAAGTTAGTCAACAGAAATTGTTAGAAATAAAGTCATAATTGAGATTGGGTTCGTTAGTGATGATGAAGAAATTCTGTTTTAAATTTCAGAAATTCATAAAGAAAAACTGTTTTGAACTACAGAAAAATAGTGATGACATCTTTTCAAAAACAGGCGTCACCTAGCAGTCAAAACGTGTTGGTCAAAGGATCTAGGCAACTACGGGTTCTGGGCACAAAGGGCGGTAAATTATGTTATGTATGTACAGTCACTAATCACCTAATCAAGAGACTGTGAATCTACATGAAAGAACCTACAAAAACATACCCAAACTTTCATAAAAACCTAAGGGAACACAGGGTTCAAAGGGGACACAAAGACCGTCTAGAACAAACATCCAAATGGTGAACCATAGGTAACTTCTTCGGATACTCTAGAGTACCCTTCACCAAGGAGGTCTTTTACTTCCCATCGGCAGAATTACAAGGGAAGGGTTGAAAAGTACTGCCAGACCAAAAACGACACAAACAGTACCTTCAAAAAGTACTGCTAATGTGTTTTTATCGAGGTACAGCTAGATCAAGAGTACCACAAGCAGTACTTTCATGAAGTACTGGTAGACCTAATTATCCACAGATGGATAATATAAGACCTAGAACCTTAAGTTTTTCACCATCATCAAGGTCTTCTACCACAAGGACTCTTCACAGACCTCAAAGACCCAAGAAAATCATGAAATCTATCTGGGTTAAGAAAGCAAGTACTGTTGGATCACAAGCAATACTTCCACAAAATGTAAATGTCAAAGGGAATGCCATGATAAATAACACAACATAGAGACAAAAAAGGGGACTATTCTAGATTCTGTGAATAGGATAATGGATCTTTTTAAAACTCAAGCAATTTGAGTAATGTAACTCCTTTGGGGTATCCAGTAGTTATGAATTGGGTCCCTAAAAGAGTCTAATCTTTTAACTTGTTTTGTACAGGGCAATACAGAAGGAAGGATCTCATAAGATTATGCTATTATTGACAGGGGATGCTCTGGAAGTATGACAGGAGACAAGCGTCAACGTGTCTAATTTAAAGTATTCAAGGGGGTTATTGTGGCTTTTGGAAAATTGTTTCTAAAGGAGGACGAATCTCAAGAAAGGAACAATCAAGACATCATGCTAAAGACTTTGAGTAAGTTAGCTATTTGGAGGAAGCTTAGTTCAATCTATTATCTGTTTCTCAAATCTGTGCATTAAGAAGCTAATGTTATCTTCACTGATAAGGAGTGTCTTATCTTATCTCCAAAGTTCAGTTTGTTGATGAAAAAAATAAAGATCTGGTTAATTTTAGAGCTATAGAAAGAATGATGTATACAGTCTGGATCTAAGAATATCTTTCCTTATGAGGAATAATTGTTTTGTTGCAAAAGGAAACAAAGGATGAGCTGTCTTATGACACAGAAGATTGATAGCATGTAAAACTTCAAGAATATTAACAATTTGGTTAAAGGCAATATGGTAGAGGTTTACCTTCCAAGACATACTCAAGCTTGTTCTTCATGTCTGGCATGTAGAAAGGTAACAGCACAGGGCTCTTGCAAGGAAGATTGATGAAAGAACAATCAGTGAACCTTTAGAATTGCTCCATTGGATTTATTTGGACCTGTTTCAGTAGAGGTGTAATAGGAAAAAGTTAATGCTTGGTGGTTTACTGATGAATGTAGTAAAAAAAAAAATTCAAGTTGGGTGTTTTTCTTGCTTACAAGGATGAGATTATGATATAGCTTCATGATCTGATTGTGTGCTTTAGAAAAACAAGCTAAGACATAAAGTGAAGACCATCAGGTGTGACCATGGAACAGAGTTCAAGAATCAGTTAATGAATGAGTTTTGTGCCAAGAAAGGAATCAAGAGAGAATATAGTATTGCAAGCCAATCCACAGCAAAAATGGTGTTGCAGAAAAGAAAGATACGGACCTATCATAAGCTGCTAGAACTATGCTAGCAGACTCTCTTTTACCTATTCAATTTTGGGCTGAAGCAGTCAATACTGCTTGTTATGTGCTTAACAGAGTTTTGGTGACTAAACCTCAAATGAAGACTCCTTATGAAATTTTAATGGGCAAGATCTCATTAACATAAGTTTCATGAGAACTTTTGGTGTCCTTGACTATACTTAAAACCCTAGATCAATTGGGTAAGTTTGATGGCAAGTCAGAAGAAGGTTATCTGTTGGGATGCTCTACTAGCAGCAAAGGTTTTAGAGTCTATAACAGGGTAACACAAAAAGTTCAAGACTGTCTTCATGTAGACTTTCTTGAGAATCAGGAGAATCAAAAAGGAAAAGGTCCTGATATGGAGTTTTGATCTTGACTTTACTCCTTCAATGAATTACATACCTTTAAGGAAAAAAACTATGCGATTCAGGAGGATAAGATTACTTATGATGAGTTGAAGTTTTAGATGACCAGCATTTATTGTCTATGTTCCAAAGCATTCAATGCAATAAGAATAAACTTTTCAGAGGAAACGTACTGCGTTGACAAGAATGTTCCATTATTTCTGAAGAACAAGCTCTACATGATGAGCTTGTGAGTTTGATGCATCAAGAATCTCTTGCTAAATCTCATAATGATGCTCAAAGGAACGCCTTTGAAGAGGAGAAGAGGAGAATAGCACTAGAAAAGGGTAAAGATACTGTCAACAGTACTTTCACTCTAAGTACTGCTGACACACCTTCTCAAAGTACTGGTAATACACCTACAGATTCTGATGATGATGTTCCAAAAGATGGTGTTTTCTCTACAAATTCTTTTGATGATGAAAATACAGACAAATGAGGAAGGATGGAGAGCCTGATTACAACCAACATGGATCACACCATTGATGTTAGCTCTCTCCTACATTAGAATTCATAAGAATCATCATCTGAGTCAGATATTGGCCAAAAGTACTGCTGGGGTTCTAAAAGAAGAAAAGCTTAATAGGATGTACATTGTTTCAACATCAAGCATTGTATCATTTCATTTACAGCAAAACTAAAATAACCACAAAGATCAACAGACATGCCTGTTTGCTTATTTCTTATCTCAAGAGGAACCCAAGAAAGTCTCTCAAGCTTTAGCAGATGAAAGTTGGGTTGAAGCGATGCAAGAAGAGCTGCTTCAATTTAAGCTACAAGATGTGTGGGTATTATGTGATTTACCAGATGGCAAGGAGAGTTGATTGGAACTAATGGGTTTTTCGAAAAAAAAGGGATGAACGGGGGTACTATATGTAAGAATTAAATGCACGACTAGGTTGCACAAGGGTACAGACAAGAGGAAGGTGTGAATTATGATGAAGTTTTTGCACCAGTTGCCAGAATTGAAGCAATCAGACTCTTTTTGGCATTTGCATCTTTCATGGGCTTTACTGTCTATCAGATGGATGTCAAAAGTGCATTTTTATATGGCAAACATCTCAGAAGTGGGGTCGTCAAACAGCCTCCAAGGTTTGAAGATCATGCTCATCCAAACAAAGTCTACAAGAGTAGTAAAAGCTCTTTTATGCTTACTTCAAGCCAAGAGCATGGTAGATGAAAGACCTTTTTTTCCCACTTTTCTTTTGAAAACATGGTTATAGGAGAAGGGGCTATTGATATAAACTCTGTTTATTAAGAAGGATAGTAGAGCTATCTTGTTGGTACAAGTTTATGGTGTTGATTATAATTTTGGATCAACCCAAATCTTATATGGTGAAGGATTTTGAAGATCTTATGCAAAAAGAATTCAAGATGAGTTCCATGGGTGAACTCACTTTCTTCTTGGGGCTTCAAGTCTAGCAAACTACTGCTGGTAATTTTCTATGTCAAGACAAATATGTGAAAGACATTTCAAACATATTTGCTTTAGAAACATAAAGCCAACATATACCCAATTGATGCTCATATTCTTTCGGAAAGATTGAAGAGGGTAAAAGATGTTGAATGTACATTGTATAGGTCTATGAAATTTGGGTGTGATGTATTTATCTGCTTCAAGACCAGACCTAATGTTTTGGTTTTTCTGTGTGAAGGTTTCAAGTCAACTCCAAAGGTCTCTCACATAAATGCTGTTAAAAGGATTTTTTGGTACCTCAAACATAAACCAAAAATTAGGTTTATGGTATCTTTAAGGATTTCCTTTTCATTTAAGAAGCCTTTTAAGACGTGACTATGCTGGGGACAATCATTGATTGGACGATCAACTTCAGGGTGGTTGTCAATATCTTGGAAGAAGCTGGTCTCTTGGCAATGCAAGAAACAACCATTTGTGGCTATATCCCTCTACAGAGGGCAGAATATGTAGCAGCTGCAGTTTTTGTTGCTCAGGTACTGTGGATGCAAAATCAACTGCTGGATTATGGATTTAACTTCATGAACACTGAAATCCATATAGACAATGAAAGTACCATATGCATTGTGAAGAATCCTGTTCTTCACTCAAAGACTAAGCATATTCAGATTCGACATCACTTTATTCGAGATTGTTATGAGCAGAGGCTCATTAATGTGGTCAAGGTACATACTGATGACAATGTAGCAGATTTACTCACCAAAGGCTTTGACTTGGCAAGATTTAACTTTTTGGTGGTAACTATTGGTATGATGAACCCATAGCTACATTTGAGGGGAGGACTACATGTAAAGTACTGGTGTTCATGTGAAGTACTGTTCTGGTTAGAAGGAATCTTTGGAAGCATTATTGTTATGCTTAAGGGGAGGATATGAATGATTGTTCAAGGTTTTCATGATTTGAAGAGATTTTTGAAAAATTGCAGGGTTGTGATTGACAAATTTGGGTTAAAAAGCTTTTTCGGTTGAAAGTACTGCTCAAGCCAACTCAAAGTACTGCTCGTCTTAGAAAGTACTGCTTAGACAACTAAGTACTGTTCTAACGTTCGGTCAACGGTCAAACGCGCGTTTTTGAGATAAAGACGTATTTACAACGGTAACTTTCATTGTTATCCATCGCAACCTATAAATGCTCAACTGAATTGCATTTTTCTCTCACTTCATTTCTTTTTATTCGCAAATTTTTTAAATACAACCTCCGACGCACCTCACTTTCATATCAAATGGCCAATATTCGCACCTGTAACAAGCATAATATGATTGCTTGTGTGGAGAAGACTGCGCATAATGCTGATTTTTATCAAATCATTGATTATCTCACTGGATGCTCAATTAACTATTCTTTGTTAGTTGATCCTGATCTCATTGGTCCGTGGCTTCAACAATTTTGGGCTACAGCTTCTCTAAGAGTAATTAATGAAGTGCCTCATATTCGCGCAATGGTAGCTGGAAAAAGGGTTTTGATTTCAGAGGAAACCATTCGGGCTGATCTACTATTCGATGATGCTGATGGTGTTGACTGTTTTCCAAAGCAAGTTATTTGGGACTCGCTCAGAGACATAGGCTATGAGGGTAATTTGGCACAACTTACTTTTTCTAAACCTCTATTTAGCCCTCAGTGGAAGTATTTAGTTCATGTCTTACTTCACTGTCTTAGTCCTAAGAGTACATCATGGGAACAATTTGGGACTAACATAGCATCAGCTCTAGTAGGATTAGCAACCAACCAAAAGTTCAATTTTTCTTTGATGATTATGAATGGGATGCTAGGACATATTGCCAATGGTAAACCTTTTCTCATGTATCCTAGATTCATTCAACTATTTTTGAACAAGCAATTAGAGGGAGTAACCAGACCTCAGAATTTTATACCATCAGTTACTCTTCCCTCTAAGGTCTTTACTTTTATGAGAAAGCATAGTCCTAAGTTCTCATGTCGGATTACACCTTTGACTCCACCTATGTTAGAGGTCGTAACAGCATTAGCAGCAGAGGAAGCACATAGTACTAGTCCTCATTCTAGGGCTGCAAGTTCTCCAAGGGATGCTCAAGGTACCCCTACTCAAAGTGCTGCTCAAGATAGTAGTCTTCAAGGTACTGCTGCCTTCCAAGGTACTGCTGATTTACAAGGTACTGCTGAAGCACAAGATACTGCTGAACTTCAAGGTACTGCTGACTTCCAGGGTACTGCTGCAACTCAAGGTACTGCTGATCTTCCACGATCTCCCAATGATTATACTCCCACAGATGCGTCTCAAACATCTGGAGGAGATGAGGGACTTTTGGATCTATATGCTTTAAACAGGGAAGTTAGGAGGCTCAAGAAGCAAACCATTTCTCAAGCCAAACAGATTCACAAGCTACAGGTCAAACTCAAGAAATTGTCAAAAAGGGTACAGCCAGTGGTCAAACATCACGCTTTTTGGGTAGAAAGTCAGAACCTTAAGAAGCAAAAGAGACGAAGAAAGAAGCAAAGGAAGAAGGTGTCTTCAGTCAAACTGGGGAGGAATAAAGATGAAAGTAATTTGTCTGAAGAGAATAATGATCAAGATGACCATACAGCCTTTGTTACTCCTGACTTAGAAAGAACCCAAAAAGAAACAGAAGAAAGAAAGAGTGATGAAACAGAAGAGGTGATAATTGAAGAAAAGGATACCTCTGATGTAAAAAGTGGGGATACTGAAGAATTGGATTTGGAGAAAATTCAAAGTACTGCTAGACAAAGTACTGTTACTCCAAGGACGTTAAATTTTGATGATGAAGCAGGTCCTTCAAGTCCAATTCGTCCAACTCAAGAAGAAGAGCCTGAAGAACAGTTCAAAGATGATGAATTTCTTGCTGATCTCAATAGAACAAGAGGCTTAAGCATTCCTGGTCCCATGCAATCTCAACCTCAACAGCCAACTCAAGCTACTGACCCAAAAGAAAAAGGTAAAGGGATATTGGTTGAAGAACCCAAAAAGAAGAAGTTAACTCTTCAACAAATCAGAGCTTTGGAGACTAAAAATGATGAGGAAGTT